>CABFOW010004674.1:32260-45918 GCA_902141385.1 Timema californicum | reverse complement strand
GTGGGGTGGGGGAGTATTGAAGGCAATACCAATAGCCTAAAGCTTAGTACGCACTTGGAAACATTGTTGCTTAACTGTTTCCCAGCTGTTCCTCAACTGTTTCACAACTGTTGGCCAACATGGGTAACAGATTGTTTGCAAACATTAAAGAAACATTGTTTCGCCTCCAGACTACAATGGTGAAACATTTGTTTCCTGTGCAGAGTTCAGTTGAGAGAAAGAGGTCTGTTGAGGATGCTGCTGCTATGGCTTGTGCTTTCTATGTTGTTATGAGCTGTTCAAGAAGACAGAGAAGAAGAAAACGGCGGTGGGTTCGTGTTCATTTACACTAACTGAAAACTTTCCATTTATTTAATAAAAACATTCTGTTTTTCACGCGATTTTTACAGTCCTCAATTGTCACATCCCACAACAGTGTATTTGTAGTAAATATTTCAATCAGTTCCAGAGTTTTTTCGGATGACCATGACATGACGAAGGGAGATATCAGTAACTGATGCACTCGATATGAATAGCAAGAGTCAGAATGGCCCACGTTATTTGCTAGCGGAAATGTTGGCCAACATTGTTTCTTGTCACCCATTTGAAATGGATCATAGGACACATGTTTTCCTCGCTGGGAAACACAAAAGCAACATTTAAAAATGTTCAACAGTTGGCCAACTGTTTCTGAAACAAAGGTAACATGTTGGAAAATAATTTTTCCGGGGAAATGTTTCCTATTGCGTACTAGGCTTACGTGGGCAGGTGCTAGTTTCATATAGCTGATTAAAAAATAACAATTGACATACTTATAGCGTTTTAAAGTATAATATACTTTTGAAAATTAGGATGTATATACATAGTAGGAATCTGATGAGGCGTTTTTAGAAAATATAAACAACTTTTTTTTTCAGTAAACATTGATAATATTTTGCTTTATTATTAATTTAGTGGTATTCCATAGGCGAATGAATATATCATCTACTAGCAGAAGTACGTGGCATTGCTTTCCTTCAAACAGACAAAAATCTCTTCATTTTATTGCTTCCCATCTGGTTTTTAATTTATTAAAATAAAATTAATCAAAATTGTAAGATTCCTGCTTCGGGGTGCACATGTTCATGAAAATTAGGGGCTATTAATTTTAGAATTTCAGATCTCTCCATGCGGTAAATATCTCGCAATGCTCATAACAGACAGACAGACTCTTCATTTTATCAATATATTAGATAGAACCTCATTAATCCGAACTAAGTGGGACCGAAGTTTGTTCGGGTTAACTAAAATCCGGATTAAGCAGAAGACTACGACAGGGCCTATGGAGGGACAAAGTATTTTCACAAATTTTAAATTACAGTTGAATGAGTTTTTTAAAATTTACATTCATTTGACTGATGTATAACATGTAACATGTATTGTAGTTTTACATTTACAGAATATACTTTTACAGTACTGTAATTACTTCTAGTTACAGGTAAACACATCGTGTTGACTAGAACATGTAAATATGAGGAATTTATTATCAATGTTTCGCACAATTCTCTTGCTAATCAATACAATATATTTCAATTGACTTTGTTTTTTTACCATAATTTTCTTAAAATTGTATTCGGATTATCCGGAATTTTGAACAATCAGGGTTCGGTCTAGCAGGGTTTTACTGCATCACATTTATGTCAATAGGATAGGGCTGAGAGCGGCATAACTAGGAAATACACCCACATTTATGTGGAATTACAGTGGGGAACTATTTAGGAAAAAAAACACCGTCAGTACACCTGACCGGAATTCGAGCCCTGACCTTTTCTTCACTGATCAACCAGAACAAACTAGATTGACACCTTAGTCCAAGTGCACGCAGATGCGAGTGTGTGCCTCTGTTCAACCTCTGGTGACATTTTTAAAGCATATTATATTGGTAGTATTGTGTGGTAAAGTTTATCTCACGTAGTAGGTTGGCTACGAGGTGGGGCAAACAAAGCGCTTATCATAACTTGCACTTGATAGTATCTAAGAGATTTGAACACCAACTATATGACAGAATAACCAGACTCTCCCGAGGAAAATAAATGTGCCCTCATTGACCTTGAAACGTGACTATTTGAATTTTTTAAATTATAATCTATCAAAATATATTATTTTTTCAACTGGTAATTTTGGTTGGGCTAGCATATTTTTACGTTTATAAAAATTTACTATATAATATATTTTCAGTGTTAATCATTTCAACTATTATTATAACACCAGTTTAACACAAAAGTGAGTTTATTACTAAATTAGCATCCTGGACCAGACTTAAGGACATCTGCAGCGGTGGCCAAGGGGTCTAAAGCGTTTGACTCTTAACTCGTAGACAAAGAGATCAAGGCTAGAATTCAAACTGGATTCATTAGGAGTGGGTTTTTCACGATATTATTAAATGTTTTATTTTTTCTCTAGGAAAATACTTGTGCATTTACTTAACTACCATCCTTCTTATTTCATTAAATTACTGGCTTCATGGTATAGTGGTCAGAGGCCCTCGTTACTTATCTAGAGGTCCCAGGTTCGATTTCCAGATGGTACTGGGGGATTTTTCTCTAAAGGGGAATAATTCCCGTAGTCACCAGGGTTTGATTATTTAGACTTAGGCTGAATTAATATCTTCATTGGTTTTACCCCGTCATATTCACTGTCACCTCATCAGGACATAGAAACATTCTCCGCGGAACGAGTGTACTATTAGTACATGCGGCCGTCCCTTGGACACCGGTACATTAGAACTGGCTAGTCTTTCCACGGGATATTCACTAAAAACTCTTATATTTGTGAAACGAAAACATTGAGAAAAGAGTAACAGCTCCACCAAAGAGAATAACAATCAATTTCAAATTTCAAAGAGTTTCATAAAATATATATATACATATTTAGTTATAGATAAGAAACTATTGGTTTTATATAAATATATTCCAAATAAAATATTTCTATTTTGAATAGTAATACAAATTTACAATAATCGATCATTTCGTATCTCAAATAGTCGTGGAGATATGATCAAAATTGGAAATTTCTGCTTACGTAAACTAAAGTAGACTACCATTTAAGTCATTTTCTTGTAAAATGAGAGTTTCTATTTTGTTTATGTCGTTAACATTGCCAAAATATAATCAAAATAGTTTTTTTGCTCTCTTTTGGACCTTGAGTAAACTACTCTTAATATTAGAACTAGTTATCTAATTTCAAACACCCCTCGGGGGAATCCTAGGAAAGTCCTAGATACAAATCTTTAGCCCGATCGGTAAAATGGTTTTGGCTCTAATCCCATATACAGACACAAAGACAGGCAGATGGCCACGCGAAAACCATTATTTTGGTTTCAGGGGGACATGGATACGTCAACATTTATCAAAATCTTGAGTTCGATTATTTTTTTCTCCCACGATCACAAAACTTCTTTCTCCCTTTGAGGAATCGAGAGGAAGTAAAATAAAGTTGTAACGGATGGTAACGCAACGTAATTCAATATCTTGAAATATCTTGGAAAATTCTCATCATAGCCTTCAATTCATTGTTAGAGGCCAGAGAGCAGTATATTCATCAACCGCACAATAATAATAGATGTAGCAGCGAGATGAACACGTATGATTTGAACGCACCGTACACAATGGAGCAGGTAAATGGAGTCATTGTGTAACGTATTAGAGGGCGTACAGACTCTTCTAGATAGATCGGGGTTCTTTTTCAGGGAGGAGCTATGAAAATAAAAATACTCATTGAATTGTCAGAAGATTAGTTTGGAAGTTTTATTACATTACCTGTATCTTTGATCTCAAAGTGAGACTGTCTCTAGCGAAGAAGATTGTTCGATGTTTTAAAATAAAAGTAAAACAAAATCGTCGATGAAAACAGCTTCTGGTGTTGTATTGGCGGGTAAGAGAGAGCCCGTTACGTGTTTACACGTGTACACGAGCGTGTAGGACCTTGACCGTGTTCTAGAATGAGTTGAGACCTCATCGCTTCAGGCCCTCATTCAACTGTTTCTGAAGGGCTACGGTTTGTATCTCGGTTAGAGAGCGATTCGCCTTCGCGTTTTACTGAAGTGGGGAACAATATTAATGGCTCGCGTTGAGGCGGGGGGAGAAGGGGGCGTTGAAAAGGTTGGTGTTTTTGCAGTTTTTATATCAAAACGGTGTTTTTAGTCAAAATAAATCAAATATTGCCTTATTATAAATATATCTTTTAATTTTCTTCACAATGGTGACCTTAACAGTTCTTTTAACGTCTGTCAAGGGCGTCCTGGAATTTAATGACAACTTTTTCTCTCAATTTAAAAAGTTTTTCATCTAATGCCGCTATGCTCTTGACGGATATTCAACAACTGTTGATATCTACATATAAAGAAAATTATTCTATGTTTGTACTGAAGCCATATTTGATTTATTTTGGCCCAAAAATTATTTTGCTAGAAAAAACTGCAGAAACACTGGGCTTTTCTGGTGTAACTTACATCCTCAACTTAAACGTTTGTTATTACATAATAATTAATGTACTGTGCACGTAAAGCTTAAAAGTAAGGCTATGGTAGGCCTAGTTTTATTTTTATTTTTTCCATTGTGGCACTTATATAAACATATATTTAAAGGTGTTGCTATGGGAGAACGAAATACTTGTTAATTTAAGTTTCCATAGCTATACGAGTTTTAGAAATAAATACATTTAAAATATGAGAGTTCCTGCTTTATTGTTGTCATATAAGTTTTTATATTTATTATTATGTTTAGTATTATCGCCCCTATTATTATTAAAATCACAATGATTATTAATACTTTTCTATTTGGCAAGACATATAATAACATTACAACAAGTTTAATAGAACCACATTAATTCATAATAATATCATATTTCAACTCAATGATTAGCAATTATAAATTTTGACAGATAAATATTTAAAATAAAAAATATATATTTATTGTGAATGTTGACAGCAAATAATAATTATTTGTTATAAATAGCTAGGGATGGGAGTCTAGATTTCTTGAGTTCTCGAATATTCGAGGATTCAAGATTCAAAAAGAATTACATTAGTTTATCTTCAAATTTTTGATTGGATTGCTTTGCTTTATATCTCTAATACTTTTTATTGGTGGTTCACCCCCAACATAATTATAGTAAAAACTTAACTACCAGACCCTATTCCATTAATTTTACATTTAACTTAACTTAATGAATGAATTTTATAATAATTCGTTATATACACAAAAAAAAGTTAGCATTTAGTAAGTATTTTACTCACTTCAGGGGTATAACCGTTTTAGGCGTCACTCTTAAAATAGATAGTACTCCCAATAAAGAGGGTATCGCGTTCTAATCCCAGTCGGATGCACTGAAGGCAATTTTTCCTAACTGGGGTATCATTCTTCCTCCCCGTGAATGCGGGTACACTTTCTATAAATTGTATCTTCCTCGTTCCTACATTATTAGCGTAGTAACATATACGTCTTTAAAATGTTAGTGAGTAGTAAGACTCAACGATAAAAAAAAGTCATTATTTCTATAATCTATTTCCTTTTATGTCCATCAATTTCCCCCAAGACTTGGAATTGGTAGATAAAAAGAAGTGTTTAATTCAAGATTCTGGTTCATGAACCAGGGAATCGACCCTATTCTAATTTTAACTTCTGTTCTAATACTACTGTCTTACCACGAGTGCACTTTATAGCTCTACACCTGAGAGTGCACTGTACTTGAACTGATTGAAACATCTCCCAATAATGCGATGGTTTATCACGGATACTTCAAGTAGAGCACAAAAGTATAGAGCTGGAGTGTTATTTGTCCAAGAAGAGGGCGAGAGACAATAGAATTACCGTCTCATCAGTTTCCCCTTCACCTTCAGAACAATACCTTCTTCCGAGACAAGAATCAGACCACTAGGATCGTCTGGGTACATCAGAAGTTTCTGGGCCCGTGGGAACATCTCGACATCTCTAGAAGATAAACATGGTCGAGGCAGGATCATCCCGTTGTTACTGGGGTAGCAAGAATGTTCAATAGCATTATTATGTAGCAGTGGCGTCGTTAGAATTACAGTTCTAGAGGAGAAACATGAACGAGGCAGGATCATCCCGTTGTTACTGGGGTAGCAAGAATGTTCAATAACATTATTATGTAGCAGTGGCGTCGTTAGAATTACAGTTCTAGAGGAGAAACATGAACGAGGCAGGATCATCCCGTTGCTACTGGGGTAGTAAGAATGTTTAATAGTATTATTATGTGGTGTTGACGCCGTAAGGAGGAGGACGTCTTTAGGGGAGTTGGGAAAGGGGGAAGAGGTCAAAGGAGTAGATGGGCTTTCAATTAATCATAACCCACATCGATTGGCATGTTGACTAAATGTAAATATCATCTATTGAGGATTTTTTGGGAGAAATTTTTTAGAAAGTACTTTTTTTTTGCTGTCAGCAAATAGTATTTTATAACATAAAAAATTGTATACTTACCTACAAAGTACTCAGTAGATAGTTTTATTAATGTCTCGCCTTTCTCAAGTCTGTCTAACATCTCACATTTCTGTTTAAGTCATAAAGTGCTATAATTTCATTTTACTGACAATATTACGCAATAAACACATGAAAAACACTAACACACCAGCAAGACAAAACGTCCACAACAAGTTCTAGAGGTAAGATACATATATTATTATTATTAGCACCGCGTCTTACTACCCGTTCGGGTTATACGCACTTACGCTAATGTGCAATGGTAGGGTGATTTCCTACAGTTTAACGTGGAATCCGAACCACGGTGGAGACCTGGCATTCCCCACATTCACAAGATATCTTGTCAGAGGTGAAGGGAGGGTTTGGTAATCAGATAAATTCATGCCGGGACCGGGGATTAAACCCCGGCCGCCAGCATAGAAGTCTGACACCTTACCCCTAGACCCCAAGAAGATACATATAAAACACCATAGTGACCATGAGTGAGGTTGGAAAGAATAAAGCAAGGGGAGTTATAGGAGGTTCGGATTATCGCGTTTTCCGCACTAGCGTGGGTTTGGATTAGCAAGACCGTGCTGTACTAATATTATTATTGCATTTCCCACCTTACAACTCACCCGAGCTTTCCACATTTAACTAAGCTAATTGGATAGGGATAAGATTGGTAGAATTGAGAGGTCATTTACTCACATTTGCGTGTAAGGAGAGGAACAACCCTCCTATGTACACCCAGTCGGGGTTCAAAGCCTAGCCTCACCGTTACCAGAATACCATTAGTAAACAGGCTTGACGTTTGCCCACCTATGAGAGATGGGTTAATATCTGTCCACAAACATATAATTTATGTTAAAAACACACGTTACGTTATCGTAGTTGAACCGTATGTAGGATTACATGCTCACCTTCTCTTAATAAATCAGAACAAATTACCTCTTTGTAGCATTTGGACACAATTAAAGAGGATACAAGTAGGAGGGAAATAAACAATTTACCCCATTTCACCGTCCCAGCAACGCTTGACATTAGTTCAGCGAGACAACGAAAAAACAACCGAGCATAACCGCGCCGCGTGATGGACTGACCAAGCCCACCTAGGTTCAAACGGCGGCCACTAGAGGTCGCGGGATATCAAAACTTTCCTAAGAGAAAGGAAGGGATGCCTGTTCCACTCTATCCGAGAACATTCCAGTGCTTTGGAGTTTGTTATCGAAGCTATGCTTGCCCCCTCTTTTTTTTTGGATCCTAATATGTTTCCCCACCTTGTTTCTTCCCTTCTATGTTTCTCAGGGTTTTCAAGTATATATAATGCCGGTGTGGCAACTTGTCCGGCACTCTTGGACTTGACTCTAAGAGTCTAGATTGGCCGTGCCGTGCTTACAACTATTTAAAATGTAAGAACAAATTTCTTTTTTGACTTAAATCACATTTTTTTTTAACGAAACCGTTTCTAAATTCACTTTTCGGCCTTTTAAAAGTTATTTTTTATGGGTAAATTAATACTCTTTGGAATCATAGACTAAAATTAGATTTGATGATATAAACAAATTATTCAAAGACTATGATATTGAGACTTATGTTTATTTTGATGAGATCGATATAATGTATAATTTTGAATATTACTGGTTTGTCTGGAAGATAGACGAAATAAATCATGGTGATAAGGTTTGATTTGGTGATTTGTTAATGAATATTACTTTAATTAATTTTAATTCTTTCTTTTACAATAATGCGAAAGGTTATCTTATTATTTGAAATTACTCTTGCGGGTTATCTAGTCTTTTCATTATATTACGTATTTTAATTGAAGATGTCTTATAAAATTCGAATAGGAATTGAAGTTTTTTTGTAGGATAATGACTGAAGATAGAAGTCTTGATTACTTATTTTTGAACTATATCTGGTTTAAACAATTGTTTATTTACATATATGCGACTAGTGGAGATAAATATAAATTTGTAAATAGTGTTGTTTTTACAAGGAGCTAGATAACATAATTTAAGGAGTAAGTTTTTAAAAATAGAAAGTGATGGTTAAAATAAAGTTATTTATTTTCTCTTGCAAATTTTTAAATGTCATGATATATTTAACTTTGATATAATATTTATATTTACCTTTCATATACGTGATTAATCTTATATATTTACACACTTTACGACTATAGTTTTTTTTTTTTTTTTNTTGCCATACCATCATATATGGCGTTATCTGTTGATATACACATATTTAATTATTTTTTCTGTGAATAAATATCAAAAAAGGTATTTCTTGGTTTTTCCCTTAACGCTATCAATAATTTAGTGTACCCTTAGGATATTTGTTTATTTATTTATTCTTTTTGGGAATTTATAATTTATGAGGAGGACCGTCTAACAATTATTTCCGCAACCAGATGAGTTGCGTGCTCTGTGTTACAAGTGTCTGTACTCAGACAATTGCAACAATTACTCAAACGACTCACTCTGATTGTGTTGATTTAAAAAAAACTATTTGGGCCTTCTATTTTGATTTGTTAGGAAAAGGAGGTTTCATCTTGTTTCTGATGCAATGCTGAACTTTGTTGTTCAATTTCATCCAATTGCTGAGAAAAATACCAAAATATGAAACAAATTTTGTATATATCAAAGAGTATGTGTTTATTCAAAGTTAAAGCTAAGGCTTTCTTAGTTTTTAAAACACGTTTTGAAATATTTTAAGCGTATAGGAATTCGTTTAGTCCAGTAGCTTTAAACTTTTTTGTTGTTGCTTACCTCCTCATTCATAAACAGTTATCTCTAATACTCTTAAGAGTTTAATGTTTTAAAATAAACAAGTAAATTAATTGATTAATAAAACCTTTCTCTCTTGTCATAATAGTGTTTCTTAAACTAATTAGCTAACTTTGGAAGAAAGTGCGATATTTTAGTCAAAACACTAATTCGTGCATATTTAGGCCTGATTATATATATTTTACATGCCAGGCCACAAAATCAGTACCTATATTATAGTTGAATACATTTTTTTACTAGCTTCAAATGTCACTCAGGTAAAGTTAATTTCGAACTTAGGCATAAAAAGAGAGAGAAAACATCAATGGGAATTAAAATGTCATGTTTGAATGCCAAAGATATTCAACTAATAACGAATGAAAGCCTTTTTAAAAACAAAACAAAAAAACAGTGTTTTTTTAATATTAGGTGAATTGGAGAAAACTATAAGGCCACTACTACTAAGGTGTTTTTGCGTAGCTCTTATAAATATGCTGGATAATGGTGGAGGTACGCGTACCACAGGTTGAAAACCACTAGTAGCTGTCAAAGCTAAGAAAGACGCTTACCCTGGAGGGCTACATGAGTTGCGTTTCAACCCGCTAGGGCAAATGTGTGAATTGTTGAACCTTATATGATTGTAATAGAAGCTGGTATATCAGGATTATGCCGGAAATAAACTTGTAAAAACTTTTTCGTGGTCAAAATTAACATTATTTTAAAGGTATGATCTATCAAAATTGACAACTGCAGATCACATGAATTAACTTATAAATCTTTTGTTTGTTTAGTCATTTGTTTCCGGAATGTAAATATTTTAGCAATTGACTTTATTAAAGTATTTTTATTTAATCTACATACATTTCATGTTATGTAAATCACGTTTTTACCAACTAATTTGATTAAAATATTTAAATTTAATTTATATAGATATGACGTTATGTCAGTCGCGTTTATACCAAATAATTAGTTGATTAAAATATTTTCACAGAATACATATAGATTTCAAGTTGTATTGATTTTTTTTTTTACAACTTTGGAACAGAACCGGAGACCAAATCTGTCCGTGATGTTAGTGTTATTTGGGTGACTGTCCTCGGTAGTCACTATGTTATATGAGTCCCGTAGTAAACTTCCTCTTGATTGAACAGTAAGGTTGACTAGACTGATCTGAAAATCTCGTAATACGCTCACAATTACTCGACAACATTCCCCAGCTACTAAATCCGTGCCAACAAAAGATCTCTCTATTCCTTTCGAAATAATCCAGGTTTCTTGGTGGGAAGGATGGTTCTATTTTTTATTTTTATTTTACTCTGGGTTTGTGGTCGCACATCGGAATAATCCTCATAGGCAGAGGGGTAAGATACATTTTGTGGTCCTGCTTTCATTCACCATCCACCACATTTCCTTGAAGGTGGAACTCCCCCAAACATTCTCATGATTCCACGACTATAATCTGTTTCCGGAGCAACAGCCGACTATTTCCTCTAATATTAACAAATATATAAGCACCGCATCATACTACCCGTCCTGTTTATATGCTTATGTACTAATTACGCTAATGGGATATCGATGAAGGTTGCATATAGAGGAAGTGTACCCGTATTTTCATGAAAGGATGGAATGTGGCAAACTCTTCAGAAAAAACACCCTCAGTTGACCAGACCGGGATTAGATAGCCGATCTCCTCGCTATCGGCAGTTCAGTCTATTGCGAGAGCGACGCCCTAAACCATTCAACCTCCGAAGTGTGTCTCTCTCTATTATTGTTTTGTGCTCGGCACAGTGATGGAGTAGCGAAGAAGAAAGCAAAATTTGTACGGGGGAGGAGGGAGAGGGAAGAATATTTTCAAAAACAAAAACAAAACAGCACCCCAGTAAACCCAGACGAGATTAGTAGCCCAATCACCCCACCAATAACGAGCTAGAATAGATTAAACTGACGTCTTTGTCCCCGTGCTCACCAGTATGGGTCGTGCCATCTAATCATGATGTGCACTCTGCTACAGTACAACATTAGGAGCCTAATTTCAGTAGGAAGAACCTTGTCCGACAACTAGAAAAGCTACTAGTCCTAATTTAACGTATTCATACGTCAATTAATGGGATATATGGCTGTCACTTTAGCCCGCTTCAGTGTCCGAATGGTTTAAGCCAAGGCATCACTCTCGTGTTATTGTCCTGCTGATGACAGGGAGATCGAGGTTCAAATTCCAGCCGGGTCTGCTGAGAGTGTTTACTCCTAACTGGTTTCCCCCTCTCTTTCCATGCAAATACTTGTTTATTGCCTCTAAAATGCTTCCTGCCTCATCTCTGCTCCAGTAGAGTCATTATCATACATGATTATAACCTGAATAGATAGTAAGACATGGTGATTAAAAAAACTGTCACTTTAGATATATTAAATCATTAATACATATAAAATACTACTACTAATAAAGTAAAATGTGTCTTATTTTCTAGAAGTGTATTCCTACCAAGTCGCTGTTTTTATTTTCACACTAAAATGTCTGTTTTTTTTAATTCGACACTATTCATTTAGAGTGAGGACATTGAGATTAAACAACTTTAGCGCATTGTGTCGGGATCAAACACCAGTATCCTGACTCAAAGTTGGACACACTTATGACCAAATAACAATATTTACTTTTATTTAATTTATATTTGATTTTATTGAGCAGAGGATTGTAAAGAAAGGCTCATCTTTTGTTCAAAATTGACCCACGACAATCCACCATCCACTCTTTCAAACCTCTAGTTCAACAATGATCCACGACTAAACAAATCCACTCTTTCAAACCCCTAGTTCAATAATGATCCATAACTCAACAAATCCTTTCTTTCAAACCTCTAGTTCAACAATGATCAACGACAAACCACCATCCACTCTTTAAAACCCCTAGTCAACACTAATCCACGGCTCAACACGAGACACTCTTTGTAAGCCCTTGTTCAACAATGAAACACGACTCAACAAATCCACTCTTTCAAACCATTAGTTTAACAATGATCCATGACTCAACAAATCCACAACTTAACAAATCCACTCTTTCAAACCCCTAGTTTAACAATGATCCACGACTCAACAAATCCACTCTTTCAAACCACTTGTTTAACAATGATCCATGACTCAACAAATCCACTCTTTCAAACCCCTAGTTCAAAAATGATCCACGAGTCAACAAATCCACTCTTTCAAACCACTAGTTTAACAATGATCCATGACTCAACAAATCCACGACTTAACAAATCCACTCTTTCAAACCTCTAGTTCAACAATGATCCATGACTCAACAAATCCACTCTTTCCACCTTCTAGTTCAAAAATAATCCAAGGCTAAACACCACACATTCTTTCAAACCCATAGTTCAACAATGATCCATGATTAAGCAGCATACATTCTTTCAAAACATAGTTCAAAAATGATCCATGACTAAGCACCATACATTCTTTCAAACCATAGTTCAACGATGATCCATGACTAAGCACCACACATTCTTTCAAACCCCTAGTTCAACAATAATCTATGACCCAACAAATCCACTTTTTCAAACCCTTACCTCAACAATGATCCATTACCTAACACAATACACTCCCTCAAACCCTTAGTTCAACAGTGATCCGTGACTCAACATAACTATTTCAACCCTATTTCAACAATGATCACGACTTTTAACTAAACAACCAGTTATTTCAAAACCTTGTTCAACAATGATCTACGACTCAAAACAACCCTCTCTTACCAACCCCTAGTTCAACATTGATCTATGGCTAAACTAAATCCTGGTCTCCACCCCCTCTTATCTCCTGTTCTCTATACCTCTCTTACACATTTCTTTTTTGTGTCTGTCCTGTTTTATTCCTTACTTAAATGAATACTTTTTCCAAAGACGGCTGGCTCTAAGCGAACCTGTATTTAAACATTTATCATTTTCGATGAGTCACCGTATTTGCTCTGCTACCGGGCGAATGTCTTCAAAAGGAAACATTTTTATTTAGTTTACAGACTTCTTTTTACAACCCAGTCCTTTTTAGTCCTTCGCCCTATCAGTTTTTTATGCATTTGTTTAGGCATCGGGTATTGTGAGTTTCTTAAGCGTGTTCCTATAGGCAACAATTAATTCGAGTTTAATGAATTGAAAAAAAAAGTAAAACCCATTGCAAATAAAGTTTCACTCTTTTTATAATCGGAGGATGATTTACTATACTAAGATCATACTAAAGTCCATTCTTCACTGGAGTGGTGGTAGCTGACAGCTAGCAAAATCTACCAGATATACTCTCATATATCCACTCGTTATTTAATCTGCTATCACGTTTGGCGATCAATACTTTCATAGCAAAACCCGCCTCGGTGGCGTAGTTGGCTAACGCGCTTGTCGTGTTGAGCCCGACTGCTGAGGACGGGGAGATCGAGGTTCGAATCTCGGTCGGGTGAACTGGGGGGGGG
>CABFOW010004674.1:16029-32243 GCA_902141385.1 Timema californicum | reverse complement strand
TTCCTAAATGGTTTTCCACTCTCCCTCCACACAAATGCGGGTTCACTTCCTCTCATTCAACCTTCCCAAATCCTAATCCATTAGAGTAATTAGTACTTAAAGCGTATAACCCGAACGGGTAGTAAGACGCGGTGCTAAATGTTATGTTTCATAGCAAAAAAAAAAGTTTTTAATTATTTGTCTCTTTTAACTGTTGAGTTATCGAAACATGAACTTTGAAAATAACCATTTGGAGGTTTCTTTTTTGTATGTGGTTAAAAATGCTTAACAAACGAGAGCTTCTAAAATGCTGCGTTCACTTCATCGTACACAAGATGGCGAATCAGAAGAAATGAGGGCTGTTGATGACGTCACACGAACCGTGTTCTGTCGTGCTTACGTGCATCTGTATACAAAAGTTATAAAAACATTTATTGATCTTGGTGGCTAGTTATAAGAACATAGTAATCTATTATTTCATGCACTATAATTTCTCTTTTTGCCGCAACCGCGAAAAAAAAAGTAACAGTTTGGTTAATATATTTTGTTACAAGTTGCTAAAAAGCCAATTATAAAGTTATCCATTGAAAAGCATTATTGGTATCGTTTGATAACACTTTTTATTGATAATATAGTATTACTAAGGAAATAATAATTATTTCGGGATAGGCTAACACTTCAGCCAATGTTTGTAATAAAAATCTTCTGCTAGCCATCAGCTACCACAATTCCAGTGGCGATTTGACTGTATATTAACATTTTACAATATATAAAAATAAATGTTATTAATAAATGAATTAATGTTATTATATTTATCTGACGGCTATATAAAATGTCGACAGTTGCAGAATACACTACTTGTTAGATAAATACATTAAACAACATTCTAAAATAATCTTACGTAAGGAGTGTTGATAGATTAAAACTAAAGACTTAGATAGTGATTTATAAAAAGATTAATGAGAAAGAAAAAGCTAAAAAGTTAAATCAATAGAAAGTGAAATTAATGCGTTAAAATCATTTTATTTTAATAAGAATCTTAGGTTAAATAAAAACATAAAATAATATGAGTCAANATAATAAGCTAAGTATAAACAATTAATACAGTTTAAAAAAGGAGTTAAATATAAAGTAGATTAAGAGCATAAGTAAAATAATTATATGAAATATAACGTGATTGAAAAACGTAGTTACGAGATGGTCAAACAGAATTAATTGATATAAGTGGAACAAAGTAACAGAATAATAAAGTGAAAGTTACAATTCAAATCATTAAATACAGTGAGATAGAGTAGTTAAAAAAGTTAAATAGGGTGATATGATATACTGAGAAATAACAATTATTTGGAATAAGGGGACAGATTACATAAACATTAAAATAAGTTAAATGAGGGGTGGGGGGTGGGGGGTAAAATCGATTACACCAGTTAAAAATAAAAGTGGAGGAGATAAGATGAACTAATATAATGTGGGCAACATTGATTAGAAACCTTATTTAATTTTAGGATATTATACAGAATTATATAAACATGTATCTAAGTCTTTTTTGGAAGAATTGACGTCCCTTACTCCTTTTAACAGTGTTCCTAAAGTCGTTCTATTGGTTGTTAAATGTGAAAATAAAGGTAAAAAACAGTGGGATTACTATATCCTACTACAGAGATAGATTACAAGAGGACTAGGTTTGAATTTAAGAGGGTTGAAATGTGGTACTAACGTAATGATAAAGCAAATTAATAGCTTGGGGAAATTTATTAGCAATTCGGTGTACTATATTTGCATAGTCTCAGGCACTGATAACCTCATTTGTAAAAATAACAAAAATACACGTGTAGGCAGCACATGTTTAGAAAGATATTACTTTTAAAATTATTAAAATGTGGGATGAATATATCAACACATGGTTTACAAATTAGCTTAATCCAGAGACCCGTCCTTCGGCCGACAATTCATTACTGTGGAAGATGAAATCACTCGTACCGGTGGACACGCGGACTAAAACGTTAAACTGTAATAGTCGTGGGCACATTTCTTCTTAATTATACCTTTCCTCATCCTTATCTCAAACCCAGAAATGTCAGACGTGGAGCAAAAAAAAATATATGAAAAAATGAGGAAATCACAACTTAAGCAGCTATTCAGATTTCAACCTTGTCGGTGAGCAGCCCTTGTACCTTTAGTTCATTAGACAATCTGACACCTTAGCTCTATTGGTTGCGTGTTTGTCTACTGAGCTAAGGGTCCTGGTCTTTATTCCTGGCATGGCCGAAAAATTTATCATTGATGAAAATATGAGGCTACCCTTTCATAGTGATGAATTAACGGCCGGTGTCTGGATGTTGTGCCTGGCCTAGTCTTAATTAGATAATAAAGCATATGAAGTTACGACAAGCCTAGCAAGCCGGTAGTGGAAAATATATAGCTTGAATAAAAAATTGAACCAGACCATAGAATTGAAACATTAATGGATGTAAAGTAAACCTTTAGCTCAATAGGCAGTTGTACTACAGCCCGATTTTCACAGGAAGGACCTTTAGAAAATACAAACATATATTTTTTTGTGGTCAACATTGATAACATTTTACTTTATTGAGTTCTATTCCATTCTCTGCCGATGGAACTCATATCTGGAACTTTAATGTCCTGATGATGACGCTGTCGCGCGTCGAAACATGTAGATGAATTGTGTACGACTCACATTCGGCATCAAAAAGGAACAAGGGAATTACATCAGATAGGAATAGAATTCAATTTTCAAAAAACTCACTTTAATTTAATTTATTCTCTCTTATATCTGTCTAACTTAACTTTATAATATATCAATTTTCATCAAAATGTTATTTAACTGTATTTGACTCATGTGTTTATGGTACATGTATTTTAACATGTTTACCCTTATATTACATGTGAAATGACTCACATTTTAATATGTTTAGATTTTTAGAATTTATGAAGGACAGTAATCCTACGCTAATCTGAAATCTAAGATTAATATCTATTAAATTACTTATCTACTCTACATTCAAATCATTACTTTTACATCACTTTTAATATAATATTTTATTAATTTTGTCATATTGTGATATATGTAACATTATCAATGTCAATAGCCTCTTAGTTATTAAGACAGCAATTATATCTTAATCCTTAATTGATCTTAGACTCTGTCCATTTAAACATATTATCCATTCTATATTTTAACTACTCATCACATCAAATGATTATTATAATTTATGACAATTAAATTGGTTAATTTGTTAAATATTGTTTTGAATAATAATGTCAATATTAATAACTTCTTAGATATTAAAGACAGCATTCATATCTTAATTCTCAATTGATCTCACACTCAGTGCTAATTGAAACATTTTTCTACCTCACATTGTAATATTCTTTACATTGAATGCTATTATTATATACTACGATTAATTATTAGTGCTATCTTATAGGTATTTATAATGGCTATCAAAAGTGTCGGCTGCAGATCACATGACCTTACGTTTGAATACGTGAAAGTAAAGCTAGTAACTTTTCCAGATGTCAGATAGGGTTCTTCCTAGGAAAGTAATATAAAGCCCTATTTTTTTTTACAAATAACGTTATAAAAGGCTTTTTTCCTCTTAGGTAAAAAGGCCTTATAGAAAGTTAATCGTAATAAAATCAGGATATGCCTACTGAAATAAAGAGTCGGGCGGGGTCGACACGTCATAACGCAACACTTGTGCCGAAGAAGGAAATTACAAAATAATTTGACCCTTTAATAACCATTTAACAAGCGAGTACGTAATCGACAAGTTATTATAACATTTCCTAGCTTCTTTCTGTGTCATTGAGCGAAAGCGTTTGTCACACACCCGTCAGTGCGCTAACATAAACGTGTCAGCTCTAAACCTTTCATATAAGTTCGGGTTTATTATTTTACAAACATCACAATCACAAGAGAAGAAAATGATGTAACCTACCGACGTTAAAAAAAACAAGTTAAACAAAAATTAAGTTGAGTGTCATAAATAGTTTTTTTTTAAATAAAAAAACTTCATTCTGCGAGTGGAGCATGTATGCGTGATTCTATTCGTCTTGGTCGGCGCTCCAAAATAATAATAAAAAACCCAACCCAAACCTTTCGGCAATATATTCACAAGTTTACAGCCTTCTCTTTCTCTCTCTCTCAATTAATTTTTATTAATTTCATTCCTTCATTACCATTTTGCCAATCTTTGGTCGTTTCTCTTTGACGGTGGTTTTCTATAATTATATTAACTTATTTTCTCCAGCCATACTGTTTCTTTTCACAAGTAAAATTACACCTAGTTATAACTAAAGGATTCTCATTTTTTTAATGACATCGTAAAAATCGGAAAAGGCGGGAGAGGATGGAAGGGAACAGGGATATTAAAAAAAAAAATCAACAAACAAAGAAGCATGGCGAAACAAACGTGTTTTCATGTGAATGGCTTTTCTTACTTGTGATTATGATTCATTTATTTGAATAGAAAAAAAAAGTCGGGCTTTTAAGTTTTCCTTTAAATGTTGAGGTAATTGAACAAAGGCCCGTGAGGTATAGTCCGGAGGAGCTGTGATTTTTCGTTGTAATTATTGAAGATGAGGAAAGGCGGGGTTTTGGGGGGTGGTAGGAGGGGCGGATGGGTGAGGAGGGGTTGTCGGCGTAGTAGTCTTCAGTCAGCACATTAGCCAGGTGAACCTAGCACGCTATCTCCGGGCCACAGTCGACCAAACACACGACGTTCCTCAAATGAGACGTGGTTCATTAAATCAGAGAATTTGTAAAGTGGAATTGTGGTAGAAAGGTATATACGAAGCGTGTTTTTTTAAGTAAGTACCGTTTTGAAATTTGGCCGCTGCAGCGCTGCGACTGCTGTTCCGCGCATGCGCGTAGAGTACCTCCATCTGTTGGCTAGCCACAGACGCCATTACTGAAGTATTCGACCGTGTTTACCTCTGTTTGTGAGTATTTAAAATGACTCAGTCACTAGAAAATCCCGCCGACTGTGAAATACGCTCTGTTATTCGTTTTCTTCATGCAAAAGATGTGAAAGCGGCTGAAATTCATCGGCAGATCAGTGAAGTGTATGGAGAAAACATTATGAGCGAAGGAATGGTAAGAAAATGGGTTAGAGCATTTAAAGATGGCCGCACGAATGTGCATGATGAGGAAAGAAGTGGGCGACCTTCTGTCATTACTGAAGACTTGGTGCAGAAAGTTGATGGAAAAGTTCGAGAGAGCAGACGCTTTACGATTTCATCTTTATCTAATGAGTTTCCTCAAGTTTCAAGAAGTGTTCTTTATGGAATTGTGACAGAACACTTAAATTATCGTAAGTTGTGCTCACGCTGGGTACCGAAAATGTTGACTGAGGTGCACAAAACCAAACGTTTAGCCAGTGCGTTGACTTTCCTTGAGCAATACAGTGATTTTGGTGATGATTTTTTAAGTCAAATTGTCACAGGTGACGAAACATGGGTGGCTCATGTTACGCCGGAATCGAAACAACAATCCATGGAATGGCGGCATTCAACATCACCCAAGAAAGTGAAGTTCAAGCAAACAATTTCAGCCCGAAAAATCATGTGTACTGTGTTTTGGGATAGGAAGGGGGTGTTGCTCGTGGATTTTTTGCCTCGTGGTGACACAATAAATTCTGAGACTTATTGTGAGACCTTAACTAAACTGCGCCGTGCAATCCAAAACAAAAGGCGAGGCATGCTGAGTAAGGGTATTGTTTTGCTTCATGACAATGCCCGTCCACATGTGGCTAATCGTACCCAAGATCTCATTGCATCATTTGGCTGGAAACAACTTGATCACCCTCCGTACAGTCCCGATCTAGCACCTAGTGACTACCACTTGTTCCTGCATTTAAAAAAGAATCTTGGTGGTCAGCGCCACGACGATGATGATGACCTCAAAACGGCCGTGTTGCTGTGGTTATCAAATCAGGCGGCAGATTTCTATGAGGATGGAATTCAAAAGCTGGTTGTACGATACGACAAATGCCTTAATATTGGTGGAAATTATGTTGAAAAGTAGATTAAAGTATAGGCTTTCACGTAAAAATAAAATTGATTAAAAAGTACACTTGGTGTGTTTTTAATTTCAAAACGGTACTTACTTAAAAAACACGCCTCGTATATATATATGTTTTCCTTGCTCTCAATTTTTACTTTCTCTGGATCCCTCGGAGAGAAAAGTATTGTGAGTGTCGAAATAATTGAATGAGATTTTGAGAACTGTCGACGTTTCAGGCACAGGGCCGCCCGCAGGGGACCGCCAGTGATTGCAAATGCAGTCAGAGAGATTTGAGATTTTAAATATTTTTCCCATGGTTAAAAAGTATTTGTCTCTGCTGTGGTCAATTTGGGAGGTTTAAGGATGTTTGTAGATATCTGTTGATGAATTAATGCATTGCAATGAATGTGAAAGCTGATAGTCTCAATCAGACCTACTGCACGATGTAATGAGAAATGTAAAAGTGTCGGGCATTTTAACAAGAACTTTTTGGGTGACCTGGTGGTCTAGGGGTAAGGTGTCAGACTTCTATGCTGGCGGCCGGGGTTCGATCCCCGGTCCCGGCAAAGTTATAACCCGAACGGGTAGTAAGACGCGGTGCTAATAATAATAATAATAATAATAATAATAATAATAATAATAATAACAAGAACTTTACAACTTTTGTGGAAGTACTACGAGAAATCTTGTCATCAATGCATTTTAATAGCAAAGCGCGTCAACGAGTACACGAGCTTCTTTGTGCTGTCACCCCTCCAACATCAATAGTCACTACAAAAATTATGGGAAAATATTCATACAAAATTGAACCAAACACTGCTATATTGCAGGATGTTTCCATTGATTTGCTGCAGGATTGAGCACGCATACAGAAACTTTTATTTGTGTTGCAGCAAAACAGGGACAATACAGATGAGGTATTCAAACAAATATTCAAAAATAGTAGAATAGCAGCTAACGGGATAAATGTGGACCTAAAACCTCCAAGAAGAAATGTACTCCAAACTAATCATGCGCTACCCCATAGACATCGAAATATATTATTTCAGACAGGAATTATTAATTCCGTATGTATATTCAATAATTACATGTATACAGGAAAGATTTTCAGATGAGATTAAAAAGTGTTTCTCATTATTTTACTTGCACCCAAATAAAATTAAAATTCTAAATTGTAAAGACTTTGGAAAGACTGTTGAAGATATCATAACTATTTATGGAAGTGTACTTGACAACTTCAAAGAATAAAGTATCAGATTTGGCAAGTGAAATCAAACACAGAAACAGTGAATTTGAGGGACCTTCTTGGAAGCAGTGACTAAAAGGAATAGGGAATATATTCCACCTGTAGCAACAGATATCAAAATCACGTTGACGCTTCCATTAACTTCTTATTCCACAGAACGATCGCTTAATGCACTTCGAAGACTGAAAACCTTTCTGAGGAGTGCGTTGAGTCACAGAAGTCTCAGAAATATGGCACTATTAATTGTACACAAACATTTAAACTCCACAAATTTGATACAAATTTCAAAAACAAGTTCATAGAAATGGTAATAAATCGCTTGGCGTTGCAGCCTTTAAAACCGCCATTTTTATTTTAAACAAATGACATTTCAGAGAATGAGTAACTTAACAGATGAAAGTGTTATGAATACTAGTGAGTGAATGGTATTGAAACATAAACGTAGTTGAGAGTTTGGAAAATTTGTTAGCTGTTGAAAAAATATATCAGAATACCACTGGTATGTTGTTTTTGTTGTAACTTGTATTTTAAATATTAGTTATAAGAAGAAGAACGTTCATTTATTGAAGACATTAGTTTTTAGACCATGCTTGTTCCACGCAGGAGAGGATCCGGGAGATATTTCCTAATTTGGCACAAAATATACTTAATAAGTAGGCATCAGCGCTTCACTATTGTCAATTTGGTAGCTGCAGTCACTGGCAAATTTTTCTCTGTGTGTCTCTGCATTTCACAACTACCCTGAGCAGAAGTGATTTTCCTGATGCCGCCTGTCTGAGTGTCTGTATCTTGGGCTAGATCCGAAACCATTTTACCGATTGGGCAAAACTTGGTATGTAAAGATTTCATAAGGTTCTCTCAAGGAGTTCTTGGAATTAGATATCTAACCCTAAAATTAAGAATAGTTTGCTGAAGGTCAAAAAAGGAAAAAAACCAATATTCTCAAAATACGTTCAAACAATTTTGATTAATTTTTTTAGCTAGGTACTGTTTAACATTACAAACAAAATGGCAACTATCATTTCTTCATAAAAAAATGACTTTGAGGGTACTTTACATATGCAGAAATGTCCAATTTTGATTATATCTCCGCAGCCATTTGAGATAAAAATAATAATTTATCATTGAAAAGATGTAGTACTATTGAATATAAAACACTTTGATCGGAATAATTTTTTCTATAAAAGCAATAGTTTCTGAGCTATAAGCCAGTGTGCATATTTTTATTCAAGTAAACTATTTGAAAATGGAAATTGCTATGCTCTTTCATAGCCCGAGATAGTCTTCTTTTCTCAATGTTTCTGTAACAGTATATATTATTTCAGTTATGCTTTTTGGTAGAGTGTAGTTGCAACAATGTATATAATTTTGTTAGTGGCTTTATCCCAACATAATTATAGGACAAACTTAACAACTAGACTGCCGAACATTAATTTAACACTTAAATGAATGCATTAAATGTTAGAATGAATACCTTAAAACTAAAAATGTTAACATTTAGTTAATATTTCTACTTATATTTCTCATCACTTTTTCCAAGATTGAGATTCAAATTCGATATTTGTGACTTGCAGCTAATGTGATGAATCGGAATCGGGAAATTGTGGATTCAACCCATATAACTTATCTCTATTGGACTAGCCGCATAATATTTATTCTAATGGTCTAGAGCTGAGTAAGGTCAAATCAAGAGGAAATGTACTTGCCCCTGCAAAAAGGTATGTTAAAAAACCATTTAGGAAATAAAACATCCCCAGTACACCCTACCGGGATTTGAAACCAGATCTCTTCTTCATTGACAGTCATGCCTTAAAAACCATTTGACTAATGATATGGATTATATTAAAATAATCTTTGTTAAGGATTTCATGCCATTTTTATGATGATTTTGAATGGCTCGATAGTTTCTTCATTGACGCGCTAACCCAAGTCTCTAAGGTTCAATTCCTGCGGTCAGGTATTTTTTTAAAACATGTTTATAGGAAATTATGTTTATGAACGGTTAAACCATACAAAATATTAATCAAAACATTTCGCGTACTGTTTGACTTAATGAAAAAATATATATATTTTTTCCCCAGTAAAATCAGTTCATTTAATTAATTTTCGTAATACATATTTTACTTTTTACAGTGAAGAAAGTTACTGTACGCTTATTGTTTTAATATACTTCCAGTGAAGGCAGATAAATATCTAGACTAGTCAACAGGTCCTAGCTCTAGTGAGCCTATCTGCGTTGGGAGTGTAGAAATCGTTATCAAACGATTCTAATAATACCATTAGCCAATGTTTGCAATGAAGAACCTTCTGATAGCTTTAACTTATATAGCTACACTCTCAACGTAGACGGACTATGTTGGATAGTCAATAAGACATCTTAGGGGTTACGTAAAATATAGCCTATGTATAGTCTAAAACTTATGATTTAATACATTCTTTTGGATGTAATTTTTATTTAATTTATATTTTGATTATAGAATATGTATAATTTGCATTATGCACCAACCCCTTTGGGGGTACAAAGTTGAAGATAAATTGTGCTTGGGGGTACGCGAACAAAAAAGGTTGACTACACTGCTCTAATTAGGGATAAAACTTACAAACGCAAAAATGAGTAAACGACAAATTAATTTTAAAAATATGTAAACAAAAAAACAACATAATTTTCTGTTTTACTTTCTTTCTTTATTTTATTTCTATTTCTCAGTCTTAATTAATCTTTCCCCTGACCAACTGACCTTACTTTCATGGATGCTGCGTGTGTGAAGGGAAATATAATATATAAAAAATGTAAAAGAGCACAGATATACTCATAGATATAAAAGAAAAATCAGCTCAACCTCAGTCAGAATTACATCCTTCCCCTTTTCTTGAAAAAACGTGAGAGTTTGGACACACTGAGGGAGAATAAAAACGTTTCTTCCTCCTCTCTCCCCTCTCCCTCTCCTTTCCCCTTCCAGACTTTGTGCCTGGAACGTATTTCACCTGACTCCCCACCTCACTCCCTCCTTACTCACGATGTAGCTCTTGTGTTGTTTGCCTTCACCTTGTAATTTAGCTAAGGAAGATGTCAAAGACTGTAATAAGTGGTTTGGTTTCTTAGGGATGGGTTCTATCTTCTTCTCTTTCCCTGTTGTCTTCCCCGGCTTGGAAGATTCTGTAGCCAGTGGACGCGCATGCGCAGTATAAGAATGGATTAACAACCTATAGCACCGTGATCAATTTTTAGAATGACAAAACTTTCACAAACCATCTAGCTTTAATGGACATGAGAGAAGGGGGGGAGTTTATTTGTTAAATTTGGATTAAAAAAAATATCTATTGTTTAATATAATTTTACAGAATAATATCTAAATATTTATCATAATAACTCGTGTGTGAAGGGTGCACGTGTTTCCGGTTTCTCTTGACGTTCACGCCACAAGCACAAATATGAAAACAGATTCCTGTAGCTTTTTTTCTTCTTTTTTGCTGTGCTTATTTTTCTATATTTTTAATTTTTCTTTCGTTTTAAATTTTTCATTTTTTTAAATGATTTCATATTTTCAAATAATTTTAAAACATATTCAATTTCATAAGCTTTTTGTGATCCCACCAAAAATCGACTCACGACCCACAACTTGAGAACCACTGGCCTAGAGTACATAAAGTTAATTCACGTAATGTTGCTTTTACAGTAGTCTAAATTTAATTTATAATAAAACTAGCACAACTAGTATAACCCACATCAGTGGTCAAACGGTGTATGGCATTACTCTATCAATAAACTGAATAGTTTGGTTACAGGGAGTTTGAGGTTTGAATCTCGGTCAGTTGTATTTACGCTTTGCTTCCCACATGTGATTAATTATTATCACTCAGGTTTCCCCAGCTTCTATTCACACTATCGCGGCTGAAATTCCTACTTATTTCCTCCCTACTCATTAAATTAAGGCCTGCTTCTGGTATGAGGCAGTGATATCCAACCTTTTTTTGTTGGCGTACCCTCAGATATAATTTCTCTTCAACTTTGTACCCCTCAAAATGTTGGTGAATAATGCAAGCTATAAATATGATATCATCTACATTCAAAATAAAACAGTCGCTCTCACATCGCAAGCTCTTAACGTCCGGCTCTCTTGTGGATAACCATACATCTTTCCTTGATTACTCAGTGTTTATCGTGAAATAAGGTGTTTTCGCGTACCCCAGGTTTGAAACCACTGGTCATATACTAGACTGCAGGTGACAGGAAGATCGGGTCTAAAATCCCGGTCGGTTGTACAGAGTTTTTCCCATAGTGGATTTCCACTCACCCTTCACGCAAGTGCGGGAACACTTCCTATAAATTCAACCTTACTCATTCCTCACTCAATAACGTAATTAGTACAACCTGATGCGGTGCTAAGAAAATAATTGAGCCGTTAATCATCTTGGTATTAAAAATAAATAATAAAATTTAAGGTTTAGTTTGGTTAGGTAGACCAATTGCGAAGTTAAGGGGACATTACTTTGTTTTAGCGCTATGGTTTGGGTTACCCGAAACTTTAAACTGATTTAATGAGCAGAATAAATAAAGGATATTTGAAAAAATGCATTAGCATTCGCTTGTAAAGAGGATAAGAAAAACTATAAGTGGAAAATTAGCTCCAAAGTGCTAAACCTGTATTAATATTTAATTTTAACCTCCCGGGTCTAAGCTTGGCATTAATCTGGACTCCACCTCACTGATATATGTCCTCATGAACCCATCATTATCTTGCATGGTTCCACTATGGTATGGCTTATAAGATAGAGACATAATGTAGTCCATCAAGGTAAGACTGATACCTTTCAGGGTAAACGGAATGTAGGCCTACATTTTGACATTAGTTCAACCCCAAGAGCTATTTTTTTTATCACCCCATCTTACTACCTATTCGGTTTATACCCTTATTTACTCATTAAGATAATAGTTTTATGAATTATTTAGGCTATATTTAGAGGAAGTGTACCCAGTTGCATGGAGGGAGAGTGGAATTTGTTTTTGTAAAAACCACCCTAAGTATGCCTACACCCGACCAAGATTTGAACCTCCATCTCCCCGTCATCGGCAGTCTAGTCTATTGTGAGAATAGCTCCCTAGTACATGCGGCCACCGAAGTGAGTGAGCTGAGAGTTACTTAAGGTATTTTAATGATTTTTTTTTAGTTCATCCTGTTGTTTGTATATAGGTCTACATTCATGACACTGGAGTTGGTAGTGTTGTAGAAGTCTGATAGTAAGTAACTTTTAAAAAATACAAACATATCTTTTGTAGTCAACATTGATACATTTTACTATAGTATTGATACTATTTAAAAAATATTTATATATATATACAAAGTTACAATCTCAAATCAAATGACTGTACGTAAAAATATACGAAAATAGTTTTTAATAACTTTTATAACTGTTTAAAAATGTTCCTTCCTATCTAAATCAAGCAGTAAAACGTGGCTATATATATTTATATATATATATATATATATATATATATGCATAGTTGGTGACTTGGCATTAAACATCGCAGTCTGTAAACTCTAGAATATATTAACTTATATACAAACTAGAAAAATGTATAGGGTCTACTAGAGAAAAAATCATACCCATTTAAAAAACACTCAGATTGAAAATTTTAAAAACATTTTATAACGATAGTATCTCCTCCCATTTTGTTTCAAGTGCCCTTGATACTACAGATCATAAGCATCAACGTTCGCTATAAATTCTGCTGCGTGTACATGACAAATGTCCGCGCGGTGTCGTTTAGACAGCTGCTGCTCCAAGCGGCACACGTCGTGGCGGTTCACTCGTGAGGTGTGCGCAGTCGCAGACCATTCGCCGGTGGCGGGAACCGATGGACGGCCACACCGAAAGGAAACCGTTATATACTTCATACACGAGACATAGAAAACAAAATGATATCCTAGTCGTATTTTGAACGTTTTGTAAACATTGAAAGTAATAAAACTTAAAGAAGAACGAAAATACTATTTCAAGCTGAGTTTTTTTGTGCTGCGCGTCTTAATACTATAACCGATCTATCCGCACATTTACATTGGAATAGAGTTGATGAAGTTATAACAAATGAGGCAATATACCAGTGATGGACCTTGCATCCCCCCATACCCTTCGAAGACTCGGTTCACAGGCGTTAGTCCTCTCCATATGTTGCCAGCTTAAACTTAAACAGTTACTTAAGGTGATTGGCCCTTTTCATTTGGCGTGAAAATGCAGAGCCGTGTGAACAAACGGTTATCTTCATTTTTAAAAATTGTTTTACAATATTTTTTTTCGGAAATGGCTTGTTCAAGAATAGAATCATGTTTATTATGTTATACTTTTTATATACACATCTTCTCTATAATTTTAACTGTGATCTAATATCGATAAAATATACATTTTTCAATAGAAAACTGCCTGTGGCATAACAAAAAAATAACAAAAATAACAAAAGATAAACATTGATACAGCATCTTAGAAGGGGTTTTGAAAATATCAACATAAAAATGTTATTCGTTCTCGAGAAAATTTAAATTTCCAAACGTATTATTTTCCGCAAGATCTGTCCGGTAGCTAGCGCCATATACGGTTTTCATGATACATCTGCTCTTGTTGGCGCGGATGGATACTTTGGTCGGTCACCTGACAGACTGGCACTAGAAGTTGAATGATCATGGCCGCCAATCCTTCTAAAGAATGACGGCTCTCTTGAGGCGCTGAGGGAGTGGTTTTTTTACACTGATACCTGTGAGGTATTGTTTATTGTGGTGCGTTTTTGTGATTTGGGAAGAACGGCAAGAAAAGGAAGTACGCTTTTGATTGTTGGTGCAAAAAGGAAAAAATGAAAGGGAGGAAACACTTAAAAAAATGGATGTTAGCTCAAAGCTATGCAATTTATTTCAGCACCGCGTCGTACTACTACCCGTTCTAGCTATACACCAAAGTCATGTAATAATAATGATAATAAAACAAAAATAGTAGTTGCAGACTTGTACAGTAAAATTATAAAAAAAGGGTACTAACTAAAATATAAAGAAAATCCTTTTATAACATGATATAATTGTTCTGCATTTTTTTTAGCACCTTGTTCCACTAACCGTTCGGGTTATACGCTTATTTACTAACTACACTAATGGGTTAGGGATTAGGAAGGCTTCATTTAGAGGAAATGCACCCTCATTTGTGTGGAGGGCAAGTGGGAAACCATTTAGGGAAAACCACCTTCAGTGCTACCGACCAGGATTGAACCCCGTTCCCCCCGTCTTTGGTAGTCGTGCCAACACGAGATTAGCGCGTTAGACCATGCGGCCACTGAAGCGGATCTGCCTTTTATTCACAGGTTACAAAAAGTAATGTTGCAGACAAATAAGCACTACAATATAATCATACTTACAAAATTCAAAATATTGAAAAAGAACGGTTTCGATTTTGTTATTATTATTATTATTATTATTATTATTAGCACCGCGTCTTACTAATCATTCGGGTTGTACGCACTTACGCTAATGTGTAATGGTAGGGTGATTGCAAGATGAAACGAAGGACCTACAGTTAAACGTGGGATCCGAACCACAGTGGAGGCCTGGCATTACACACATTCACAAGTTGTGATTAATACACGTCTTGTCAGAGGTGAAGGAAGGGTTTGGCAATCAGATCAATCTCTGCCGAGGATTGTGCTAGTTGCTACAGAATACCGTAGTGATAGGTAAAAATGTTAATCAATAATCTTAAATTATAGAATAATAACATCAATTCTTATCAAGTATAATCTTGTTTATTACATAGGCTTTCAAGGCCGTTTTATTGATGACAGATTTCTGGCTTGAGCCGCTTGAATCATTTGATTATTTCGGGAGAGCTATAATAAAAACCCACTCACTCACTGATTGACAGACTGAATGACTGACTGACTCACTCATCACCACAACCTCCACCAGCAGTTGTATTAGTTATATTATTTAGGCAATAAATAAGTTGAGTATTAATTACTACAATCTTGCACAATATTAATTATCTTCACTGGAAAAATTGAGGTATGAACTACTCCTAAAAAACAACAACTAAAGGACCTGGCCAGCTTGGTGAAAAACTCTGCAAGAACTATAAAAGTCGGTAACTTGGTTTAGTTTACTTGGACAGTAAAACCACAGTACTATCCAAGACCACTTTGTAGTCGCGTAACAATAGGATTAGCTGAAGGGCAGGCGGTCATAAATCGAACCCTTGTCAAGGAAGTTTGTTGTGTTCCCTAAACTAGGCACTATATTTTGGAAGATGCTGACGTCAACCAACACTGTTGTAGTTTGGCTGTGAAGCCACGCCTTTCACCCTCCCGCCCACCATCGCACAAAATAGGTTTTAGACTTTCACTCAACAGGGCCGAGGGCCTTAAGCCTGTTTGTCCTTATTTCATTTTGAACTTTTACTTACGTTCTTACCCACTTCGGCGGCCGCGTGGTCTAACACGCTACTCTCGTGTCGGCCTAGACTTCCGAAGATGGGGAGATCGGGGTTCGATCCAGGTCAGGTGCATTGAGAGTGGGTTTTCCTAATTTGTTTTCCACTCTCCTTCCACGCAAATACGGTTGAACTTAATCTCAATTAAACCTTCCTAATCCCTAAGCCATTAGTGTAATTAGTACGTAGGTGTATAACCCGAACGGATAGTAAGACGTGGTGCTAAAAAAATACATATACTATTTATACTTATGTTCTTTGTGTGTGTATTTTTATACTTTGTTTCAGCTTGAAACCATTCTATAACCTATGGTCTATCAATACCATGGTATGATTGTTTGAATTAAGTGAGCTGTGATCTAACACAATTTCAATATATACTTGCACTGGATGCAAGGGGGAGAGGGAAGGGATAATTGTACAATAGGAGTGGTTGTGCGCTGGGGTACGATGAGGCCGATAAATGGGGCAACTAGGAACTTTTCTTTAGCCCCCCCT
>CABFOW010004674.1:0-15668 GCA_902141385.1 Timema californicum | reverse complement strand
CCCGCATCATCTGTAAGAAAGCACATTAAAAAAAAAAAAAAGAAGTCCTGAAAGTGCGGTAGTTTCCTATTGTTTTCAACACTTGATTTCTACGAGCGAGGGAGAACGAGCCTGCAAATTTTGATGTGAAGGTATTTTCACATAACTTTTAGCGATATTTTACATACCACAATCGAAATTAGACAAACGGCTCCAAAGGAAATTGTGCTATGGATTTTCATCGCTCAGTAAAATTCCGTTGACTTCAGCTGGAGGATGAACCCGTGAACATTGGTTCCTGAGGTGAACACCTTAACCACCAAGACCACTGAAACCCACCGTAGATACATTTTACTGATGATACTGCCTTAATTTCTATTATAATCTGATAAATAGTCCCATTCCTGCCTTGGCTCTTTCTACCTGAGCAAACGCTAAACGTGCTGAGAGTTCACTCACATCTGTTTGAGTGGTGGCGAGGGGGCGTAACTGTGTAAACAAAACATTAATTTCTATGCCTGGCGTAGCTATACAAATTATAACTTGCCCCAGCTTTTGGAGACGAGGCTACTTCACGACCAAGTTTGCATAAATGAATAATGTATACCCTCTGCTGGTTTTCAGTCTGATACAAGATCCCTTTGTTTAGAATTGTGTTAGCGAAATATAGTCATGTAGGCTAGTTGGTACCGCTGGATTTATTGCCTACCTAGTTATGGATAGAACCAGGGCTGTGGAGTCGGAACTCACAAGCAATTTTGAGTGAAATCGGAGTCGGGGCTGTATTCGGTAAATTGTACAGACTTCAACTTCAAATCAAAAACTTATGATATTATAACGATATATGGTAGCTATATCATTTTAATCTTAAACTTTATTTTATGCTTTAAGACCAATATTTTTAATTTGAATTGACCAATGTATTTAAATATAAAATGCGGCGTGTCTAAGAAGCTTCCCACTAAGCAATCTGTATTAGAGCATGTTATTTAAGTAAATTTGTTATTAATAATTGATATACTTTAACTATTTATGGAAGAGTTGGAGTTGAAGGCTGGCGTACCGACTCCACAGCCCTGATTATAACACGAATGTTGTGAATTTTAAAAATAATTCAACACATTTTTGTTGTGTGTGTGCACCACACCTTATTACCCGTCATAGCCATCCAAATATGTACATTAAAGTGTAAGAATGAGAAATGAATAATTACAATTAAAAGCCCCCGCAATGACGGGAAGTTGGGAAACTATTTAAGCCTACACACTATTGTGATTCAGACCCTGATCACGTTGTCATCGGGAAACACTTTTGTCTACATGCCCACCGGTGATAATATTTGATAGGTTTTTAAACTAGCCTATTGTCACAAAATTATTAGAAATATTTCCAAAGCTGTTTTTTAAATTCAAAACGAATTAAAACGCAAACTCAATTACTTATTTCTGTCTTTCTTCTCCTATTTTTTGAACCCAGAACCTTGTGAAGAGAAGATAGCGCGTTAATACTTAACCTTTTCACGAGTAAATCTGGATCTGAATAAAATAATCTTTCAAAGCATTATCTTCAGTTTCAATCATTTTGAGGGAGGGTGAGATGGGGCTTATTAAACAAAATACGTTCGTGGGTGCTTCCCCCCCACCTCTACCCACCGCTAAATGTTATCGCCCTCCTACCATCACAACAGAGAGAGAGCGTGATTACGGATTATTTGCCGATACAGATTCCAGGAACATTCCATACAGCATCTTTGGTTCATGACCATCATGATCAGTATCTTCGCAAGCAGGGGTGCCCACGACTAATTTGATTGTAACACTCAAACACATACCGATATACATGTGGACAGAGGCGTCATTATCACCTGGAATGGTGTCAGTAACGCCAGGGTCGGATTTAGAACTGTAGAAGCCTCCCTTCCAACTCCGCAACATTAAGCAAATATATGACTTTCCAACATTTCGACATTATCATTTTTTCTTTACAAGATTAACTGTTAAAAGCTCAATGCTAAATTTATTATTTAAATTAAGAAATATTGTCATCTCAATAAATTAGTTTTGTTTAAATAAAAAAATAGGGTGTATGTATGTGTGTGTATATATATATAGTTTGTTTTTAGTTAATCTTGATAAGGACATCAATTAATGTCAAAATTACCGAATTAATTTTTTTATTCATAAATTATTGGTCCAAAACTGACCCCTATTTGAAATATTTGTTTTCCTCACGTGCCATTAGTAATTAGGTAATATTTTGTGAGAAATAAATATTAAAAAAAATAAACTGAAATCTATAGAGAACATATATATATATATATATATATATATATATATATATTATTGCAACAGTTTGTGGAGGAACTGGGGCGTTAGCACCTGTCACCCTCCATTAAATCCGGACCTGAGTGACGAAGAAACCAGGGTTAGAACTCTGGCAGGGTGTACTGAGGGTGTTGTTTTTTTCCTAAAGGGGTTTCCCTCTTTTTCCACGTCAATCCAGATACACTTCACTTACCCTGGAATACAGCAGTCTTACCTTGTCTGATATGTGACTACACTTTGACTCCATCTCATAAGATACACTGTAGTGGAATCAAGCGAGGTAATTTTGTTACCTTTCTGGCTACCGTCTTCATCCCTACTCTATTACTGTAAATACAAGAAACACCAGGATGGGTAGTAAGACATGGTTTACATAAAATAACCTACTAATAAAACAATTCTACTTAGATAGTCACATGGTCTAAGGCGTTACTTCTCTTACATTTAAAACATGTATTAATTATTATTAATCAATTTGTAGCCTGATTTGATTACGTGTAAGACAAGCTATTACACCTAAACTTCGCCAGAATATATATAATATTAATATATGATTAAATAAAAATTATAGCAATAGACTGGATTTTCTTTCGGTGACCGAATCTCGGGCAGGTGTTTTGAGAGTGGTTTTTCACAAAATTGTTTACCACTCTCTCCACACAAATGTGGGTGCATTTCCTCAAAAAATTCTTCATCTTTCATCCTTACCCCACTAGTTTAAATATTAGGGATAGTCAGAATGGGTGTACAAAATAATATTAATAATATCAGCAGTCATGAAACAATAAGCTCCAACTTCTCTTGTTGTATACACCCCTGGATGGTCCGTACAGAATGGTGACCGTATGGTGGCGGTGTTGGTGGCTAAACGGTCCCCGTCCCACCCCTGATCACACGTCCCGGACCACCACACTGTCATTATCATACCTGGCGGAGACGCACCTTTACGAATCAATTCCTCCAACAGCTGTGATCCCCGCCTCGACCAATCAGAGGGGACGTCCTCCTCACGATAACCTCGCGTCTTATACCTTCATCTGACGATTAGATTCCAGGTCGGAGTAATCGAGAGTTGGGGGCGAGCAAATCTTACCTCGGAGAGTTTTTTTATATTTTTTATCTCAGCCGAGAAAGGTTGGAGCGTAGGTAAAGCAAGTTAAAGGCAGTGTTTTTGCAGTTTTTATAGCAAATCATTCTTTTTGGCCAAAATAATAAAACATTGCTCCATTAGAATTACCACTACCACTAAGAACCACGTATTACTACCCATTCGGGTTATACGCTTAAGTACTAATTACGCCAATGGATTAGGATTTGGTGGGGGGGGTGGTANGGGTAATTTAGAGGAAGTGAAAATCATTTAGGAAAAGCCACCCCCAGTTCACCCAAGTGAGATTCGAACCTCGATCTCCCCGTCCTCGGCAGTCTAGCTCAACACGAAACTAGTGCGTTAGCCAACTACGCCACCGAGGCGGGTATATAATCTGTTCCCAAAACCCCCACCTCAAGAGCCCATATCACCAACCCCTTACACTCACCTAACATACACCAATTATTACCGCTGAGGAAACTGCAGGTTTCACGGAGAAAATATTTACTTTCGCTCTCTCTCGGTTAACTGTTGCTAAATCTCCTGAATGGCAACGTGTTTTTTCATTAGAAGGCATTCATTGATGATATCCATTGTAGGTGGGTTACACAGCTCGAACCAGCACCGTAGTACCTGGTTTCTGTATTATACTCGAGAAAACAATGGAACTGAAGTCAGTAAAAAAGTTTTACCGTATTTTAAAAAATATCTTACAACAAAATTGTATTTTTTTAGCAGCACGTTTAAGTAATTGTAAAGGCGTTATTTAATTTATAGCATTAAGAGCTCGAAAGTTCACTTCGCACTTACAAGAGTACCCCACATATCTATATCTTGAGCTAGTTCTACCCAGTCCACCTCATTACACACTATCGCTTTCAGTTCCATTCTAATGTTTCCTCCCGTCTGCGTCTTGGTCTTCCCAATGGTCTCTTCCCATTCGATTTGCCCGTCAGTACCCTAAGCCAGTTTCTGGAATCTTCCATTCGCGTTGCATATCCTGCCCATCAGAGTCTACGAAACTTTATTATCCTAAAAAGTCTTATGATGAGTGCAGGGTATGTATCTCATCATTATGTAACCTCCTCCACACCTAAGTAGCCTCAGTCTTTCTTGTACCAAATATCTTCCTGATCCCTATGTTTTCGATCATCCTAAATTTGATGCCGTCAAGTAAGGTAAGAGACCACATTTCACACCCATAGAGTACAACCGGTAAAATTATTGTTCTGTATATTCTGAGTTTTACATTTCTTGACAGCAGGTGGGATGTTAACACCTTACTAATCAAATAGTAACAAGCATTTCCCGACTGTATTATGTTTCCTAATTTCCACTCTAGTATCGTTGTTGCTAGTTAAATTTGTTCCTAATATTTAAACTTAATAACCTTGTCAAATTATATGTTATTCGAAGTAATCTCTAAACTATCGTCATCAATCTGTGTTCTTTTGTGTGAACATATGCGCAGTCTTATCACCGTTCACTTTGAAACCTATTTCCTTACTAAATGCATCAAAGTTGATTTTAAAGCAATTAAAGTGTTTAAGAAGGCCCCCAACATTATTAATCTGAGAACAAAAGTTTAATAATATATATTTTTCAAATGACTTCCAGCCAACCTCGGTGATCGTATGGTATGAGGTGTCACTCTCGAAATACACTTTACTGCCGGTGACGGGGTTCAAATACCAGTTGGTTGTATTGAGGGTGGTTTTACCTACCTGTATATGGTTTCCCATACTCCCTCCACATTTATTGTGAATTATGCCATCCTCGTCCCTACCCTATTAGTGTGAATAGGCGGAATGAGTAGTAAGAAGTGGTGCAGTAAAAAAAATACAAACATACATTCCCATACTCAAAAGTATCTTTAAAATGACAGATTAATTATAAAACTGCACTTTAAGTCACCCAAATTTGAAATTAATCCCTGTATTCCCTCGGTCTTACTAACCCTAGATAAGTTTTTTTTATTCAGTGTTTACAGGCCCGCTATCTTACAAACTTTAAATCCGGGCCGTTTTTCCAAATAATTTGGACTTTACTTTTACACTTACATTATGAATTTTCTTTTAAACATTACAACACAAATTTTGGCTCCTAGCCTTAATCTCAGAGAAGTGTTCGAGTTGCTACACACAACGAACTTACTTTCAATATAAATCTATCCTTTTTACCCCGAGTTCTCAGAACAGGTAAACAAATTGGTCACAGGGTTTGAAAGCTCAGTTTAAGCTCATTTTTTTGTATGGTTTTTAGTTTTGCACAAATCTACATTCCAATACTTTTTTTTTAAGACCTAAATCACTTTTTCATGATATTGAAAGCCCCATTGGATCAATTGAATTATATAAAGATTTCGTCTTCGCTTTTGAAAATGTTTAGACTGACTTACTTGATAATCCTAGGAGGGAATGTTTTATTATTTTCTTTTATTAAATTTAGTTGAGCTTGTTGAATTGCTATAAAAAATACTTTTTTAAATTGTCTACTTCCCCTTTGAAAATGTAGAAAAAAATGTAGGCACAAGAGATGAAGAGATAGGTGCATAAGATTTGATTTTTTTAGTTATAAATTATGAAAATTTGTTGCGGTGATGGGGGACTTCAGGAATCAATATATAAAGGATTCGCTTCATGTTTTGAACATGTAGATAGCACTTGAGTTGAGCAAACAAATAAATACATTTATTAATAAATGTTCATATTGAGGTTTAGTTGGGTTTGTTATTATGTTAACTATTATATATAGTCTTCGATTAAATAACGACAAAATAAGTCATTACTTTAAATCAGTGCTTCCTAAATTTTCGCCAATTATTATTATTATTATTAGCACCGCGTCTTAATTCCCGTTCGGGTTGTACGCACTTACGCTAATGTGTAATGGTAGGGTGATTGTGATATGAAATGGAGGACTTACAATTTAACGTGGAATCCGAACCACGGTGGAGGCCTGGCATTCTCCATATTCACAATTTTCGTCAATCGCATACCTCTTTCGGGTTGATGGCCTAATCAACGTAATCCTGCCAGCGCTTCATAAAAAAAAAGAGGAAAAATATCTGCTATCTTGTGAAGTATAATTGGTCGTTCCAAATTTGAATAAAATTTAAGTGGAAAGTTAAACAAAGCTGTGACAGAAGGAAAGAAAGGTTTATAAAAGTCCATGGCATCATATAAAAAATCAGATATTATTTATGTATTTATCAGACTTACTGTCATCAAAAATCTCATTCGTGAGTCGTGTACCCTCTTTAAATTATTCGCATCAACCTGGGCTACGTGAACCACAGTTTAGGAAACGATGTTTCAAATGAATCTAGGACACGTCATCAGATATTGGATTCAGAAAGTCCGTTGTCAGCAGACGTTGCTATGTATCTAGAAGAATGTGACGTTACAATTTACATGTCGTATTATGTTATCATCGCCGTCCAGGCCGCCGGCCCAGCATCACCGAGCCTCGTCTAATTTTCGTGGAATCTCATCTTCTTGATGCCCCGTTACACGGCACAGACAGAGGCCCAACACCAGGGCCTTCCCCACCCTCTATTCTAGTGACTTGTCAGTGACCTGGGATAAAGTGGTCACCAGCCACAATTACCAGGGCAGGAATCTGAAGATTGAGCAGCCTTAGGTGCAACAGTTGTCGGCTTGGTCACGCACATCTCAACAGTAGAAGATTAGATCACGAGGGACACTTCCAAATGTTTGAACAGTCGAATAACTATTGGAGATTCAGTCAAAAATATCGAAACAATAATCTTTTAAGCATCGCTTCATAATAGCCGTTCGGGTTGAACATATGTGCTAATGTATCAGGGGTGAAGAAGGTTTATTTAAGGGAGATGTACCCGAGTTTGCGTAGCGGAGAGTGGGAAACCATGTAGAAAACTCACCCTTAGTTCCCACGACCAGAATTCAAACCGCAATCTCCCCATAATCTGAAATTTCCTAGTGCAAGAATGACACTTTAGTCTATGGCGTTACCCTCACAATAAACTGGACTGCCGATGACAGGGAGATTGAAGCTCGAATCGTTGGGTGATCGTGGGTGATTTTTTCTAAATTGTTTTCTAATATACCTCTACGCCAGTGAGGGTGCACTTCCTCTATAAAATTCAACCCTCATCCTCCTTAGCACATTAGTTTATTTAGTAGGCTACATAGTACGTATTCGTTTAACCTAAACGGATAGTAAGACGTGACTAAAAAAAAAAAGGTTTAAAACACTAATAACACTTAAATGCTTTATCCTACTGGATGTACACATATATCGTAGGGTTTTAATATCATATTTCAGTTGTTTGTTGAATTTTATGGTTCGAATCCCTCCTTGAGGTGTCAAATTAGAGAAAGGGGGAAGGTGATTGATAATAATCCAGTTTTCCTATAATGCTACATTTGCAGACAATATTAACAAAACTGGTTTAAATTTTAAAAAAAGGTTCAGTTAAAAAACTCTTTGTTTCTCAGGTAAATAAGGTGTTTGTAGCCGGGTAGTGTTTAGCTGATCTTTGCCTGACTAGTTGTGTGTATTTATACCCCGCCCAAGACTGATGGCCCAGAGGCTGTTTGTTCTTACTCTGTAGTTAGTTGTTGACCGGTGTCATCAATAACACTACCGCCCTTCTCGACGTAACTGCCCCGACGACACTCACAAAGCTGACAAGGGGCGAGGAAACGCCCCATGCATCAACATTCACACTCGCACACTCTCCAGACATACACCAGTAGTGCAAATCTATATTATTTTATCACTCACACTCAATACAAACACACTAGTTATAAAACCTTCATTCTTTTATCACTCACACTCAATACAAACACCCTGTCACTCAATACAAACACACTGGTTGAACAAACCCTCATACTTTTATCACTCACACTCAAGACAAACACACTAGTTATAAAACCCTCATTCTTTTATCACTCACACTCAATACAAACACCCTGGTTGAACAAACCCTCATACTTTTATCACTCACACTCAATACAAACACACTGGTTGAACAAACCCTCATACTTTTATTACTCACACTCAAGACAAACACACTAGTTATAAAACCCTCATTATTTTATCACTCACACTCAATACAAACACACTTGTTATAAAACCTTCATTCTTTTATCACTCACACTCAATACAAACACACTAGTTATAAAACCTTCATTCTTTTATCACTCACACTCAATACAAACACACTGGTTGAACAAACCTTCATTCTTTTATCATTCACACTCAATACAAACACACTGGTTAAACAAACCCTCATACTTTTATCATTCACCTTCGATACAGGCACACTAGATATCTTTATTGATTAACGTTAGTCGGTGAATGTGTGGACGGAAGTATGATAGGGTAATCAAACCCCGATATCTCGGCTACCGGCGACAAGATGAGACTGACACCTTTATCCACATGCTACGGGTGCAGGTCAATATTGGTGCTCTTTACCAGTTGAATGATCCTGCCAGATCCCTCGTTGTTACTAAAGAATACTTTTTACATGCAGGACTCACACTCGATGTTATTTTTGACCTTTTTAAATCCAATTTAAGTGCGTATCAAAGATTCCTTTTTACTCGCTTCGGTGGCCGCATGTACTAAGCCACTACTTTAGCAATAGACTATACTGCCGATGACGGGGAGATCGTGGTTCGAAACCGGTCATGTATACTGAGGCTGGTTTTACTAAATTGTTTCCCCATCTTTTTCTCTTCAGGAAAATGCAGGTACACTTATTCTAAACTGTAACCTTACTCATCCCTAAACCATTAGCAATCTATTTTATACAGAATCATTAATGTCTAATGCAGTCGTAACCTTGAAAACAAAGCTTCTATAAATTATAGTACCACATCTAAATCAAATTGTAGTTTTGTGGCCAGCAAATCTTGGTGTGTGATGATGTACTTGGCTCTGACTTGGAAGGACGGAGTTCTAATAAGTACAGGGTGTTTCTTTCCCTTTAACGAGTTTCCTATCCACTCTACAGGCAAATACTGGTGCGTTTCAGTATTATTGAACCACTTCAAACTTTTACCTTAAATTATATAGTTACAGGCAAATCACTCCGACACTAAGTGTTCATATAAAAATAACTAGCCCTGCAGAATATTAAAAAAATTATCTAAGCTTACATCTTATTATAAAAATGAACATATTAAAATGTGCATACTAAATAATATTATTATTATTTTAGAAAATTCAACTCCAATTCTCTTATTCGTTTCTTGAACTAATTTTCTAAGTCAATCTTTACCCTCTTTAACATTATTCTTATTAAAAATCGCTATTATTTCTTCTTATTATTATTTAATTATATATATATATATATTATATATATATATATATATATATATATGATAAAAAAAAGTTGTATATGGGTAAACATGGTTTACCCTTAAATCCCCTTAAATTACCCTTTTAATCATAAACAAGTTTAATAACTTCCCACAAAGAGGCTTGTGAATTATCTATAGTAAATATTATGTTAGTTTCATTAATTTGCCCGAACTAATTTAGTTTGTGCCTATAGATTAAATTATATAATTTTATTTAATGTTGTATTTATGCTCATCACTATTTTGTCTAAATTGTAATTTAGCTAGTGTCCATAGATTAACAGATGATCTTATAGTTTATATCGTATATGCGTATTCTCTATTTTGTACGAGCTATAAAATGATGTGTATTCATATATTGATATATTATCTTAGTTATAGTTATGTGTATATTTATAACTACTTTGTACAAAAGGTGTGCGCTTGTCACTATTTTGCACTAATTATAAGTCAAACTTCGTCCATAGATTGATATATTATCTTAGCTCAAGTCTTGTGTAGGTTGGTAACTATTTTATCCTAATTATAGGTCAGACTGTGCCACAATATTACAAACATTTACCAGATCAAATCGTGTGTACGCTCGTCACAATTTTGTCCGGGTGTACGTTACTATGTTAAAACGTGTCCCAAACCTTCTGCCGCGATAATATGAACCGATCACGCCAACAGACTCCACGCATCACATATTAGGTAACCCTTGTTCATGTGTGGCTCAAAACTCCAGTAATTGAGTCATTATTCCAGTGGTCAAGATAACAAGAGAAGAGCGGCATGCTTCATGTGAAAATAAAAGTAAGCCTAGCCACCATAACAATAATAAAAAAAGAAGGTTGCCAAGGTATTTGTGGGAGGTTGTTGGGAGGCTGCTGTGGTTTTCATTCTTTATCGTCCTTTTTGTTTTCACCGGTGTGTCTCGTTTTCTTTAACCAGGTCGATATTTTCTGTGAAACGTTACACACGAAACATGAAGAAGGCCTTGTGGTTTTTCCGAGAATATCTATTTACAGAAGGGACAACATTTTTAGTGTGTGATGTAGTTTATAATTTAATTCGGTGTTTTTATACATGTAACATTTTTTTTTCTCAGCACACAAATTACAAAGCTTATCGGGTCAGTAGATCAAATGCTCAAACATACCTCCTTATAGCTAAGTATATATAGGTAAGATCTAGATCTAGAGTTTTGGGAATGAGTGCTAAGAAAATTTGACCCCAAAAAAGAAAAGCGTCAGTAGAAACGTAGGCCAAGCGTTGAACTCATCTAGTTTGGTTTGTTGGTAATGCTAGGTTTGGGTTTCAAATCCCAGCCGGATGCACTGAAAGTATGCGTCCCTAAATGGTTTCTCAATTTCTCTTCACACAAATGTGGGTACACTTAGTCTAATTTCTACCTACATAATCCCTACCCCAGCAGTATGATAAGTTGAAAGCTGAAACGAGTTACAAGAGTGGGTCAGGAAAAAATCTTGACCAAAATATATTTTTTAAAGTTCAGTTTTGATTAAAAAAAGTATTTTATGGTAATAACAAAACGTAGCGTACATAAAGGAAACGTCTACAGCAATTTTTTTGTAAAAAATTATTAGTATTTTTAAGCACCGCATATTACTACTACCGGTTCTACTCAAAAACATTCATTACTTACAAAGAAGATTTATAAATTAAAAGTTAGTTTATTTGAATTGTAACAAATTTAAGATACAAATGTAACCACAAAAAAAAGTTAATTTTTTATACACTTTCTTTCACTCATGAGAAAGTGTGACTATGTATAGGCCTATTGTTAACTCTGTTCCTGGAAAAATAAGGCGTGCAAAAGGAGTCCCGTCTTGATCCGATAAGTACTTATTGAGTTTACTAGAAACAAACAAATGACAGACAGATTATCGAATGGTCAGGTAGAAATAAAGTTTTATTATATGTATAGATTATTCAGGGTGGCATGTTAGCAAAGTCGCAAAACTTAATGAATAGGCAGAGACCGCTTTAAAACCCACAATAATGAGCCGACTAGATTGAGACGTTTTCATTCTACCGGAAATTGCTGTTTGATTGGAATCCTGCCTCTACCACGATGGCCACACACACGCTCGTTTTAGTTGCACCGGACCTCTGACGTATATAGACAGTTCCACTCTTTAATTGCGGTACAGGTCTTATGGCGTGCGCAGTTGCCATATCTTACCCTCTTGAGATTGATTGATAATCTTTTATATTATAAACTGATCAAGTTATACAAAGCTTATACACTTTATGACAATACATTTTTGTTTATGACAATAATTATGATTCTTATGTTTATTATTACTATTTTTATATTAAGCCAGATTTTAATAGACCCCAAAAAATAGCCTGATATGAGTAGGTTGAAAAGTACGTCGAACTAAACACGTTTTTAAAATATCAGTTAAAATAAATCGTTTTCCCCTCCTCTATTGGTGAGAATGTGTGTTCACGTTCTTAAACAATTACCTAGCTCATCAATACCTTATTAGATTGATTATAATACAATAAGTTGTTAATAACCGTGGTTTTACTTTCGATAACAATTACGATTAACTCACCAAAAACCATTTTAGGTCTGCATTAAAATAATGATCGAAACAACGTTAATATCTCACAAATGGTAGACAGACTTCTATATAGGGATGTGAAAAAAGTATCGATACTTTACTAATATCGATATTTTCATTTCGATACTAGTATTTTTACTCGATAAGTTTACTGATATTAGTACTCAGATCGGTATCGAAAGAAACCACCTTTTTGTTATTGTCACTCATGCTAGTATTAAATGTTTACTAGGGTGGACTATGGAGGGATAACAAATTACATTATTACTAAATTTTCACTCATTTTCTGCTTGAAAAGCAAGAACAAACTCAAGTTGGTACGGTGAAACCTTTTATAATATTCACCATACAATACCATCTATTGTACTTACCTTCTAAGTTCGAACAAATAACATCGACGTGATAGACTTAAGTATACTATAATATGGTTAAATCATTATAATTTTCAGTGTTTAAATAAATATGAAAATACAATTATAATGCAAAAGTATGAAATTATTATTAGACCTAGTAGATAAAAAAATATATTTTTCAAGATTAAAATTTGGATACCGTTACTTACAGTTATCGATATTTTTCTTTTGATACTAGTACGGTATATATATTTTTCTTACGATACCTTTAATGACTACATTTATCGATAATTTTCTTTTGATACCACATTCTTTCTTCTTAGGTTATTTTCAAACAACTGTGTTTTGCCTTTCCAAGAGGACATTAGTTCACATTTTGACCGTTATTTGTAGGGGGGATTTATTATTGCTAAGCTCAGCAGATCTATAGTTATAGCTACACGTAGTGCTACGTCTGGTACCTGTTTTAGCTATTAGCAACTAATAAGTAATAATTTAAATCAAATATATATTTTTATGATGGGAAAAATGGCTAAAAATAAGAACACCGGTATGTGCCTGGAACTGTGAACAAATCGAGTGATTAAACCAACTCCAGATAATTATTTTTATTGGATGTATTTTACGTGCATTTTTTGAAAATAATGCTTATATAAACACACGCCCTACAAACTAGCTTAATACTAAGAAAAACACATTAGCCTACGTCCCCCACTCGACAATCTATCAATTATCCTCGATCATGCCAGGAATAAAACCCGAGACCTCGAACACAGCTACCACATGCGCTACAAACTTCCACTGAATTCAAGAAGGATTCGAACCCTGACCTGATTACTACTATGGACTAAAGTGTAATCAAAGTATAAGGCCTTATAACGATCGAGTACCCCTGTGGATATCTGGTTTATTAACACGAAAGTAGGTCTATATTATGGTATAATATGTAAATTGTTGTTGAATATAAAATGTACTTAATTCATTTTCAGATATTTATTGACCCGTAATTTTTTCAAAAATAAATTTATACTATTCATATAATTTATTTCCCATAATATACCCACGTAGGATCAAAAGTAGAAAAGTTTCTAACCTTTCTTCAAGTCCTACTTTAAATACTTCAAGAGGCATTACCATAAAATTATTGGCTTTCCCACACAATTGGAACTAGACTCATATATTATACATTTATAAAATCGTGGAACTGATAAAAAATGTTAATTTTCATATTTTGTAAATAATAATTGGTTTAAAACTGTTTTGCTAACTTAGATTGCTTCCACTAGATGCTTCAATGAATGCTATATCCTATTGCATTCTTATTCCATAGAAATAACTATGTTCATTTTTAAACTACAAAACGGCAACTCCACTTGGTTTAAAGGTGTCTAAAGGACAGCACTAACCTTGAGTGCTAACAAGATGTATTCAAATGGCCTATAGGTGTATATTGGCATCGCGCGTTGATTTATGTTTCACTGGTAGTGGCAGAATCTTAATGAAACACTTGAATGAAGGTGATTGCTGAAACACGCAGCTTATCATAGCTTATTGATTATTATTATTATTATTATTATTATTATTATCACCGCATCTTAATACCCGTTTGAGTTATACGCAATTAGACTGTGTAATGATAGGGCGATTGTGAGATGAAATGGAGGACCTACAGTTTAACGTGGAATCCGAACCACGGTGGAGGCCTGACATTCCTCTCATTCCCAAGTTGTGATTAATACACGTCTTGTCAGAGGTGAAGGAAGGGTTTAGTAATCAGATAAATCTGTGCCAGGACCGAGGATTGAACCCCGGACCCCCAGCACAGAAGTCTGACACCTTACCCATAGACCACCAGGTCACCCAGCTTATTGATGTTCCAAACATATTCAGAATATCGTTTAAATGTGTTTGGAACATCAATAAGCTATGATTGTTTAAATATGTCACAACGAATAAAGTAAAGAGCATCACAGTATCAAATAACATTAGTTGTAATATGGGATTTTCAAATCGATATTAAAACACTAATAAAGACATAACATTCGACACTTTCCCTGAATGCAATATACTGAAGAAAAATGAGACAATTAGGTTCAAATAATCAACAGGAATAATATTGAAGATCTGTTACTATTTATATTTATCCTCTCAGTCTCAAATATGAGTCAAGCCAAGAGCTATGTTTGAAAACCGATCAACTTTAATAGTTTTAGGTTATATTTATAAACAAAGCTAACCTCGGCATTCATTAATCAAATTCCTAAAGGACTAGTAGAAATTTCATCTTTTTGCTTGTATTTTTGAGAAGCTAACGACTAGTTTTTCGTGAGGTTTTGTTAGTGACGAGTTGCTAATCTTTGTCTAGTCTGGGTTAAACGATAAATAATAAAAGTACCCATGTAATTTTACATTAGTATGACCTTGCTTCCGTGTGGTACATGACATAGCTCTACTTTGGGCAATAAGATTTTGTCAGTGATTTTTATAACTAAATATAATTATTGTAGGTCTATTATTCAACGGTGGCACAGTAATATAAAATATACAAGCCTAAACTGTAACTATTCCTAACCTAACCTAGTTTTTAAAATCCATTTTAAAGATCAAGTTCTAGACTAATTTAACTTGTAGTTATAAGATTATAAATGAATCATAACGATTTGGTATTGGCTACCATATTATTTATCTAGGGCTTATTTTCTGTTGGACAATGATTATACAGCTTTAACTTTATAAGGTGTTAATCAATCAAACACACGTCTGCCTTAACAACATTCAATTTAAGATAAGTTGAATTTTCATCTTGCATTTCAGTTAATTCGGTTACATAACTTGTTTTAAATAATCCTAATCCTTTATAAAAAGATTGATGTGAATTATATTCAGTATTAAGATCTTAAAAAACTTATTTTATTATTATTATTTTGTCCATATATGTTGTGATACTGTCCGTTTATTATCATCTGTATCATCGAAGAATTTCAAAATAT
>CABFOW010004673.1:7463-52674 GCA_902141385.1 Timema californicum | reverse complement strand
GCATTCCCCACATTCACAAGATGTCTTGTCAGAGGTGAAGGAAGGGTTTGGTAATCAGATAAATTTATGTCGGGACCGGGGAATGAACCCCGGCCGCCAGCATAGAAGTCTGACACCTTACCTCTAGACCAGCAGGTCACCTACTAAAATTATTAAAAATATTAAATTTTAATTTAAACTTAATTGAAATTATATTAAAAGAAGGTTCATTAGTGAATATATGAATTATTATAGTTATAAAAATAGTCTAAACTTATTTTAATATTATGAGCAAGGTCCTTGAATCCACGTCTTGACACTTTTAATTATTATGTGTCCATTTGGGGTAGCTGAGTCACTGTCATTCTTTCCCGTCTCTCCCCTTGTTAGCAAATATAAGTACAGATATAACCCCCCTTTTCCCCCCAAGGTGCTTACATAATACTTGAACGACCCTTCACTATATAGTAAGATTAATCGCCGAGGTGTTTATTACAGCTACTGTATTAGGTAACTTATTTTTTACCTAAAGCTACAGTTCAGTTTTCATAAGAATGCTTTTTTTTAAATACATAATTATTTATATCAACATTTTTTAAATGTTACTATTGTATTAATGTTATTTTGTAGGTATTGATAATATCGACCAAAAGGGACAGCTGCAGATAATATTACTTGACGTATGCATAGGTGAATGCTGATTTAGCTGTCAAATAAGGTTCTTCCTATGCAAATTGGACCATACAGTGTGTTTTGGTTGAGAGCATTGAGAAACATAATTCTGAGTTTACAAGTCCATGTTTTGAGTTATGCCTGAAGGTATTCGCAAAATAAGCAAGAACGTTTTTTTTATGAACTTAAGGTAGTGTTATGGACATAAACATACTTCCCCCCCTACCCCCCCCCCTTCCCTCCTTACAAGACAGAAGCAGTTTGGAAGCTATAAGATTTAAATGTAGGCGTCCACCTTGTCTGAAGGTATTTACAACCACCAAGTCTTGGGGCAGAATGGAACTCGAACAGCAATTTTTGGTCACGGGGTATTTAAGGATCTTTAGCAGGTTCCTAAAACCATTATCACAAAAAGTTAGTGACCCAAAAATTCTGTTTATCTGTGTTGTGTGTCAGTAATTATTATGTATCAGTTTCTTGATTTAAAAATGGATACAAATTGTAAATAGGTAGTTAAATTATTAAAAGTATATTGTTAAATTTAGGTGACCCCTTCTCCCCATTGATTTCGAAGATATGTCTGGGGGAAGGGATGAAGTTAAGAATGGGGATAGTTTTTGAAGTCTAGCACTTGTGGGTAACCCCCCACCAAAAGGGTAACTCCCTGGCCCCAGTGGTTCAGGAGACACGTTTATGAGGGGGTGAGGGGGAGGTAAGATGAGAGTTGGTGTTTTAGGTTAAGTTGGTATAAGGAATTTTTAATTATGTTATATGTAAACCGAACTTCTGAGCTGAGATCATTCGAAATTTCATCTCAATCAGTGCAATAGTTTTTGAGTGAAAGGGTAAAGTAGTTTCTTAGCATAAGGCACTATAACAGAGTGATTACTTCATAGTATGATAGTAAACTATCTTGATGAAGTAAATAGGTAAAATTTCTGAAAAAAAAAAAGGTTTAATTTATCTTTTAGTTTTGTGTCTTAGTAGTTAGAATCACCCCAAGCTAGTATCACACCTAGACTAGGTAGATAATACTGTTAGAACAAGACGTCGTGTTGTGGTGTTGAGTTTTGTATGTCAATTTTAAAAATAATGGAAGGTTGACCAGTGAAACAGCTTTGCTATATTTATTTTTGTGAATATTACAAGATTGAAAAATAATTATTTAAAAATAAAACAAACTATTATATTTAGCTTAATTTCGTTGTAGATGTCTCTTTGGATGTCAAGTTGAATTATTTCCTATTTATCCTTAAATTTAGAGTTGATATTTTTCTTTGCTGCTCAAGTTAGATAGATAAAAAAAAAATGGATTCTATATTCAGTATTAAATTATATTCATAGAAAATAACGGTTGATCATGTGGTTTAAGCTGTCAGTCTCACGAAATATGTCAAAACTCTAAAAATTACTATCCAGGTATTCGATCGATTGCTTAAAATTATAAATTTAAATCACTTGAGGTGAGTTGATAAACTAAAAACCATTAGAACGGTAGCCATATTTAAATTAATAATTAGGCTGAAAAACTATGTATTTAAAAAAAATTGTTCGGCCTAGGTTCAAAGAATATCTCTGTCGAATTTCGTTAAAATTGGCTGCCGGTTTAGAAAGTTATCTTAGAACAAATATCCTAACAAATAGGGGTGGACAAACTAAATGCAAGATTATCAAATTTAAAAAAACTTAACTATGCTGGGTCAATAATATTACTATGTAAAGTGAGGATGGGCCACACCATCGTGGATGTCCCGTGAGCCACAGTTTCCCCATCCTCAGTCTAGAAAGTATGACACCGTGATGCATGGGAATCTGTGTTTTGCCTATATAACGCCTGAACGGACAGTTTATAAAGCTTTTCAAAGCACTTGCATTCTGATTGAGGAATTCCTCCTTTAAGTTTTCAACCGGGATTCAAACACAAACCTGTTTTGTGCGACGAGAAGCTATGGACTGGCGTATTTTCAGTTTAAGGTGTGAATGAACAGAACACGAACTAATATACCTATATTTACAGCTTTTATAGCGAAAAAGGTTTTTTGGACAAATTAAATAAAGTATTGTATCAGTAAATACATTTAGTTTAATTTTCTACATTTATGAATAGTTATGTTATATTTTTATTGACAGAAAACAGTTTTTACTCTAGTGGTCGGATCCAGAAGTCCCAAGGTCGATCCCTAGCGCTTCCAGATTTTTATGTAAACCGGATCAACTCAATCTCGTGAGGACAAATGATAAGTTACTCGAATGAAAAATTAGAGATTCCGGTCTTGAGAGCTGATATTATTGACCGGAAGGTTCATTTTGTTGACCATATGACATCCCCTAACTGCAAATGTTCACACTATCTTCACCAACAGATGATGGCCTCTCAGTTGGTATGGCTCAATTGCGTGCAGATGCCATGGATTTTTTAAAATGTTTTCATAGGCATAGAAATACTTGAACAAAATATTTGTAAATAAAGGTAAAAAGCTATGTTCAAATTCTATCATGCCTACGACACATATAAAAGTAGTGTTCAGATTTACTACGTGCAGAAAACATGAACGTATATAATCGCACAATACATTATGTGTATTTTTGTGGTTTAAGGTTGTTGTTTTTTGCTATCAATACGGATTTTTTTTTTACCTCATGTCCTCTTCCCTTCCACCTTAAGGTGCGATGGAAGGGAATGCGATAAAAGACGAGAGTTTTTGCAGTTTTTATGAAAAAACTTTATTTTTTGGCCAAAATAAATAAAATATTGCTTCAGTACAAATATAGAGTTTAAATTTCTTCACATGTTTATATCAACAGTTGTTGAATAATTTTCATGATTATGGTGGAATTATCTAACAAACTTTTTTAAATTAAGAGAAAAAGTTGTCGTTAAATTCCAAAACAACTTTGGAAAATATTTTAGAAATTTTAAGGTCACCATGCTAAGAGAATTAAATTCTATGTCTTTGGTCAAAACAATGTTTTATCATAAAAACCATAAAAACACTGGTCTTTTCTCTATTCGCCTTCCATCTCACTTTAAGAATTGGCAGGAGCGTGGCTTACGGTGCTATTGGGCGTGAGCGTATGAAAAAAAGCAACATAATTCCTTTTTGAAAAAAAAAAAGACTACACTCAAATTGTTGTAAGTCACTGACTGTTAATCAAGAAATAAATTATATATCTAAGACTTTTTATCAGTCCTACTCGCTTCTAACCTGACTTATTGACTAACTCACTGTTTGACTAACTAACTGTCTCGTTGACTTGATAACATTCTCATTGGTAACTAGTTCAGCAATTCACCGATTTGCTGACTCCTTTGCTGAATCCCTGGCTGAATAAAATCAATGATCATTCATACATCTATCAAAATTATAGCTAGTAGTCAGTCATTAAGATTAGATCAACACTAACGAAGAAAATCTCAACATCTTAACTTTTACATTTTACGTATATTTATTTATTCAACTCAAATTTTACTATATAAACATGTTTAGCAAGCCCAAACATATTATAAAACAGATAATTTCGTATAAAAATTTAATACAACACAATAAGTTAAATTTTACAATGTAGGAACCGTGGACTTACCAATAACAGTGAGGCTGTTTAAGTTTCACTAATTGATCACTTGGCCACTTGTAGTCTACCCCTTCATCTACTCTGTGATGGAGTAGGCTTACCTTGCAATATTCCACTATGGTGTAGCTTATAAAGTAGGGTTATAATGAAAATCGTCAAGATGAACGTCAGGGCAAACGTCAGGATAAACATTAAAGAAAACGTCAATGTAAAAGTCAGGGTAAACTTCAAGGTAGACGTTAAATAAAACATCAAGTTAAACGTCGAGGTAAACGTCAAGGTAAACTTCAGGTTAAAAGTCCGGGTAAACGTCAGGGTAAACGTCAAGGTAAACGTCAAGGTAAAAGTCAAGGTAAACTTCAGGTTAAAAGTCAGGGTAAACATCAGGGTAAACATTAGGGTAAACGTCAGTGTATTCCTAACATATTTTGCTGAATAATCTTAGAAATATTTCTCCTTGGTTCATTTTTAAAATGGAAGTTAAGAAGCGGTAAAAAAACAGTTATTTAAAAATAGTATTATGTTAACAATAATGGTTATGTTTAGCTTCACGTCTTACTAACTGTACATGTTATAAGCATTGAACTATATTAACGGGGTATATATAAGGAAAGCATAGTTCAGATTAAAATGAACCCGCATTTGTGTGATGATAGAACGAGACAATATTTAGGATATTAAATACCACCCTCACTAAACCAGCTGGGATTTGAGCCCTGAGCTCCCTGACCAAAGCAAACCACATTAGACAAGCTTCACATTTAGTCCACTTACAGTACCAACTGGTGCGGGCTGGTATTTACTTCTACTTATAACATTTATTTATTTATTTATTTGGGGTATTTAACGTGCACTCTCTGAACCAACCGAGTATATCAGCACACGATAATTTCTATGAGCGAGAGTGAAGGGATCTACCAATTTTGTCTATAAATGTACGTTCACATACCTTCCGGGGTTATTTTAAATACCACAATGACATGGGACCGACTACTTTACTTATCCTCCGAAGGAGGTCGTGCTACGGATTTTTATCGCTGAATTAAAATCCGTTGACTCCGGATGGGCTTGAACCCATGAACATCGGGACTAGGGGCAAGCACCTTAGCCCAAGACCAATGAGGACGTGTATTCTTGTTAGAGCTGTAAGAACTTTGGTTTAGATTGAAAACGATGATTATGAGTGACTTTTTTTTAAGGTCGAGTAGAAAGAAGGGCGTGCCAAATAAAGTCTGTATTTTTTAGCAATTTTTTAAACCAAAAACCCTTTTGGCACAAATAATAAAAAATATTGCTCCAGCAGATACGTTTAATTCAACTATTTACATTTCTTGGATATTTGTCAAGGTCATCATAGAATTTAACCAGTACTTTTTCTCCCCTTAATTTAAAATGTTTACAGTACGTTTTGGTGGCTAAATAATTTAAGGCGTCACTCTCAATATAGAGGACTATCAATGACGGGGAGATCAGGGTTTGAATCCCGGTCGGATATACTGTGGTTAATTTTTTTCCTATATGGTTTTCTACTTTCACTTCACGCAAATGCAAATACAATTCCTCATAATTCTATCTTCCCCGTACCCAACACATATGCGTATAGCGCAAAGGTATAGTAAGACTTAGTGCTAAAAAAAAATTGTATTCAGACGCCACTACGCTCATGACAGATATTATAAAAATGTTGTTATTATTATGAGTATCAAATTATATTAAACTTAGCTACTAAAGTGATATTTCATTTATTTTTCTCAATAAACCCCATAAAAATTACAGACTCTAAGACTTCGCGATCCCTTCCGTCACACCTCAATATAAGCCTGAACCGGTATCTTACTTATAAAACATCACAAACGTCGAAAACCTTTGATGAATCTTCCAAAGACGACGCAATAACATTAGCCCCCGCCCCCCCTTCTCACATTTATATTACCCCCAAACCAAACCTGTGCACAAGTCGCTCTCGTCCTTTGTTCAATCTCTTTGCTCCTAACAGAAGCTTCCTTAATAGTCGGGTTAATTAAGGCCCTTTTGTCTCGTGGCAGGAGAAGCGAACAAAAGAGCCGCCCCGGAGGGTCGAAGTTCAAGTATGCTGATGGCCAGTAGCAGTTTTGTTGGCTGCATTGTCTTGCTCAAGACTGGGAGAAGAGGTGGGGGTTTTACCCGAACTATCATCCTTTTCTTATTCCACCTCGTCTCTTACTTCTTGTTTTCTTGCTTTCTTCCTCGAAACCTTTAGCTACTTTAATAATATCGAGCAATGAACGAAGCTAATCAATAAAATAATGGGAAAACCTAAGGTGGCAATAGTTTGAGGTTTTTATAATGTAGTAATGACAATGGTTCTTTAATGATGTTAATTAATCTTAACGGTAGTAATGGTTTATGATGCGGTCTAGACGAACCGAGATGAGACGTTAAGATTTATTGGTGTTCGCATACCATAGACATTTTAATCTTTTTTTTTTAATATTCTGTTAAGAATAAAAGTTTTCAATCTATTCAAACGTGAATTTGTTGAAACTTGTTACAAAACTGTTGTAGTGTAATTTAAAACATTGTTTTATCAAAATAGTTTGTCAGTATTTGAGCTATTTTCGTTAATGGGAACATTATTTTTAACTTAAAAAAATAGAAACCACAAACATTTTTTTAAGTTGCGGTCCGCGCCTTATTGACTGTTCAGTTTATACGCTTATGTACTAATTACACTAGTGGTTTTAGGGATTAGTAAGAATATATTGAGAGGAACTGTACCCACATTTGCGTCAACAAATAGTTTAATAAAAACTACTCTCAGTACACCCGACCTAGATATGAACCTTGCTCTCCCCATCATCGGCAGTCTAGTCTACTCCGAGAGACCCGACTCGGTGGCGTAGTTAGGTAACATACTGTTTTCGTGTTGAGCTAGACTGCCGAGGACGGGAAGATCGAGGTTAGACTCTTGCTCGGGTGAACTGGGGTGGTTTTCCTAAATGGTTTTCCACTCTCCCTCCACTAAAATGCGGGTTTACTTACTCTACAGTCAACCTTCCCAATTTCTTACCCAATAACATAATTAGTACTTAAGCATATAACCCGAAAGGGTAGTAATACGTGGCGTAAAGTTTTATTGTGAGAGTAGCGCCTTAGATTATGCGGCCACCGTAGCGGGTAAACAAACTATTATTTCAATGGTGTGAACAATATTTACATTATTTGAAATGTTGCTGATTTAAAAATTGTTATAAACACTAACTTTATGTACCAACAACTGATTTAATTAAGATATTACCCGCTTCAGTGGCCGAATGATCTAAGGTGTCACTCTTGTGTTATAGAGGCTGGCGATGACGGGGAGAATGGGGTTAAAATCTCTGTCAGATCCACCAATTATGGTTTTGATAAATAGTTTCTCACTCTTATTCCACTCAAATGCGGGTAGATTACCCTTAAAATGCTTCCTTATTCATCCTTACCACATAAGAGTAATTATCATATATGCGTGTAACCTGAACATGGTGCTAAGGCGCGGTGATAAAAAAAATACAATTAATAGTTTTTGACCCACCTCGGTGGCGTAGTTGGCTAACGCGCTAGTCGTGTTGATCTCGACTGCCGAAGATGGGGAGATAAAGGTTCGAATCTTGCTAGGGTGAACTGGGGTAGTTTTCCACTCTCTCTCCATGCAAATGTGGGTTCACTTCCTCTGTATTCAACCTATCCAATTCCTAATCCATTAGCGTAATTAGTACTTAAGCGTATAATCAGAACGGGTAGTAAGACGCGGTGCTAAATAAAATAAAAAATATTTTTTTGTAATATCGTGTAGCCTATATCATTAATCTTTAGTATTGTAATCGTAAACAAATAATCCTGATTAAAGAGATGCCATCTCGAAACACTTGTTGAATCTCGTTGGGATCTACGAGGATCTAGAGAGAGTATAGTGCTGACGTTTATTCTCCTTGAAGGTATTGNTGTAAATAAATCCATGCGTCCGGCGTCCGCTGTTGGGCGCACGTCTAACGCATCTATTTTATCGATAGGAACCCTCTTAATATGTTGTACTATAGAAAAAAAAGGAGCTGAGTTAAAAAAAAAGAGCTATTCGAGTATTCAAATGTATCGCTAATGAACACCTTATGTAAAAATCAAACGTGTTTTATGCTTTCAATCTCTTATTGGGGTGACTATTTTTCAGCAGTAATCTTTATTAAATTATTTATTTAAATATTCTAAAGAGATTATATTTTCATTATATATTTGGTGTGTGTCACTAATAATGATGAATCTACTAATTAATTGTTCTTTGAGACAAAATGTGGATGTTCTTATATACACTTTAAATTACAGATCAACGATAACCATAAACCTTTTTCGGAAGGGTGGTAAAGAGACTGAAATAAAACAGAAAAGTCATGTGGATATATTAAGTGAGCGCACTTAAGCCATAATTCATGAAGTAATGCTCAAAAGACCGTATCCGAAAAGTGTATTTAATAGTTGGTCATCCTTGAGGCAAAATCATGAAGGTTCTTAGAGCAACAAGGGATTAACGAATGTTTTCATTCGAAGGTTGCTCACAATTTTAAATATAACGTCTTTGTGCCAAAATAAGTTTATAAAGCTGATAAATCCCAAATTAGGAGTGGTAAAATGATGATGTGTGTGGTTGTATGTAACAATAATATATTAATAATTTGACTCGTGGATCGTTATAAGGTTTTTTGAATACATTCATGTAAATCATTTTTATTGCGGTGTTCTCTAAATTATTTATCGCCATGAGCATCAATGTTATGTTATAGTCATAGGGCTTTTAATTAATGTATGTCCAGTCTAAACTAATCAAATAATATACAGAACACCTATTTCCCCCTCCCATAGTAGTTTAAGAAAATATAAATTATGGATGAGGATTTTAAGAAAGTTCACCTAATTATCCTGAAGAAGATATCGGAAAAGCTTATTAGATATGACAATTTATTGAACCAACCCCAAGACACCTCAATGGGATTCAAGCTTAATCTAGACCTACTAAGTCAGATATGATTATCAGTTTTAACACATTTGGACTACAAATAGAGAAACCCCCACTTCGGTAGCTACATGGTCTAGTGCGCTGCTCTCGCAGTAGACTACTAGACTGCCTATGACGGGAAGATCTAGGTTCAAATCTCGATCAGGTGTACTGAGGGTGGTTTACCAAAATTATTTTTGCCACTCTCCCTCCACGCAAATGTGGGTAAATTTTCTCTAGAACGTATCTTTCTCATCCCTGAAATCATTTGCGTTATTAGTACATAAGTGTAACCCTGAATGGGTAGTAAGACGCGGGGCTAAGAAAAATACGTAGATAGAAGCTTAACTGGTCATAACTGAACTATAAGCTTTATGTTAATACATTTTTTAAGGTACAGTAATAATTTTAGCAGCCAAGGGACTCCTACTAAACTGTTTGTTTATCAAACTCAATATCTCTCAGCCTGTTATTATTATTATTATTATTATTATTATTATTATTATCACCGCGTCTTACTAACCGTTCAAGTTATACGCACTTAAGCTAATGTGTAATGGTAGGGTGATTGTGGTGTGAAATGAAGGACCTACAGCTTAACGTGGAATCCGAACCACGGTGGAGTTCTGGTATTCCCCACATTCACAAGTTGTGATTAATACACGTCCTGTCAGAGGTGAAGGAAGGGTTTGGAAATCAGATAAATTTGTGCCGGGACCGAGGATTGAACCCCGGCCGCCAGCACAGAAGTCTGACACCTTACCCCTAGACCTGCAGGTCACCAATAAAATAAAAACACACATTTTCGTGGTCAACATTGATGATATATTGATATAAGTTTGATGCTATTTTATAGGTACTTATATTATGTACCAAAAGTGACACCTAAATATTATATGACGAGGCGTATGAATGTATTAAAATAGTTATGGTAGATTTGTAGTTGTTTGATACAGTACATCCTAAAGGATTTTTTCCACCGCATATTAATATCCGTTCTGTTTGTACGCATACGTCAATTACGATAGTAAATATATGAGAAAAGTAGGCATTTATAGAAAATGTATCCACATTTTTTAGGCAAGGGATTGGGGAACAGCTTAATAAAAAAAACACCCTTAGCACACCCAGTTGGTATTCGATCCCCGATCTCCCCGTCACCAGAAATCCAGTCTAACACGCGAGTGACGTGTTGTACCATGCGACTACCGATGCGGGATATAACAAGCTGAATCCCGCATTCCCACAGGGGCTCGTGTAGCATGTCCGGTTATTCCATTGAGACTAACCCCCTCCTACCTGACTCCATGACCATCTTTCACACCTATACCCTCTTGTAAGAAGAGTAAAGAAGCCTTTAATTGGAAGAAAGCGCCGTTGTTACCGGCCGTGACTCGGCACAAACCTTACCGAGCAGACGTGCCACGACGAAGAATATCCGACCTATTACCTGGATCTCACGCAGGTTAACGTCGCACTTAGCTACCGCGGCAGTAGCGTACCTACCACACATACCTGCGTGTGCTTTACTCTGACCGTCCAGGTAGGAGTTCAATACCTGGTCACATTCCACCTAGATGCCCTCACAGATCCTCCCACCAGCTGCCAAACCACGTCGATATTCCGGCGACCGGTTACATAGACGTACATTCTGACCTTGACCTTGACCTTGATGCAACTCACACACTTATGTGTGCCTTACTCTGATTGTGCAGGTAGGGGTTCGATACCTGAACACATCGCATTTAGAGGTCACGGCTGTAAAGTACCACACGCTCCCAGATGTGGATAATCCACGTGGGAACTGTATTAAATATAACGATTTTATATTAAATTTAAGATTAAAAGCTTCCATAGCTGACCATGACACAGCAGGGCTGCTGTATAACCTCAAAAACCTTAAAATCAGGGGCTATTTAATGGACTGCACCAAAAACCCCTGAGACTACAGAAAATATCGTAATCGCCGGGGATAAAAATATGAGCCCCCAGGCTAGAGCCAGGCAGAGCAGTTAACCACTCACCATCCCACTTCCTTATAGAGACAATGGAAACTATTAAAAATTGGTGGTATAATGATTAATAATTAGCATGAGCTTAGAGTTCAGCCGAGCAGAAAATAATAATGAAAATAGCTGGTTACGTCAAACCTGCGAACATGCGATGTCTTATCATCGAAACAGATCTGTGCACAGCAGACTGGTGTCGAACACTTGACCCTGGAGCGTCATAGACTGCCGGCCACGGACGCCAGGTGTTAAAGGCCGTTCTCAGACCCCTTCTTTCTACCTCACNCGGTCTAGGGGTAAGGTATCAGACTTCTATGCTGGCGGCCGGGGTTCAATCCTCGGTCCCGGCACAGATTTATCTGATTACCAAACCCTTCCTTCACCTCTGACAAGACATCTTGTGAATGTGGGGAATGCCAGGCCTCCACCGTGGTTCGGATTCCACGTTAAACTGTAGGTCCTCCATTTCATCTCACAATCACCCTACCATTACACATTAGCGTAAGTGCGTATAACTCGAACGGGTAGTAAGACGCGGTGCTAATAATAATAATAATAATAATAATAATAATATTAAATAGCATGAGTGCATGGGCGAGAAGGTTGAAAATTATTATCTAACCATGCGAACCATCGATTGGTTCACCGGCCTCGTGGTATAAGTGGTCAGAGCCACTGGTCGCTGACCTAAAGGTCCTGGGTTCGATTCACGTTTGGTACCTGAGGATTTTTATCGAGAGGGAAATAATTCCCATGGTCACCAAGATTTGGTTAATTAGGCTCAAGCTAGGTTAAAATCTCCATTGGCTCCCCCACGTCATATTTACTATCATCATCCTCCTCTCGCCTCATCGGAACGTGGAAAGAGCCTCCGCGTAAAGGATGTAGGCCTATGATTAGTACACTTGGGCGTCCCTTGAGCAATGGTACATTAGTAGGTTACTGGCTAGTCTTTCCGCAAACAGAGCTATAGTAGCCCCATGACTTCTTTGGTGCTGACTGACACCTTTGAAATGTTACCAGACCAAATTATGTATCCCTACGCCGAACCATATGATGTGCAAAAACATGTGTTTAGCAGCTGTCACTTCTGACGGTCAAAATCTAGGTATATACCTAAATGTTGACTGTCAGAAGTCAGCTGTGAGCTGTCAGTCAGCACCAAAGAAGCCACGGGGCTACTGTACATGTTGCAAACAAGCTATTTTTATTATTACTATCATCATTTGTTCAACACGCAAAAGCTACGTATTTAGGACTACCATTTTTATTATTACTGTCCTTACCGTAGAGGTTTACTAGAAGACACATTATATTTAGGCCTATTCTATCCGTCCTCCCCCACCTCTAATCACCCATCATTTATACAAGCCCTATAAGTTTAATTGTGTTAAAGAAAGAGATTTTACAAAGGTAGAATTATTTAGAGGAAGTTTACCCGTATTTTTGTGTAGAGGAAATTAGAGATCTCTTGGAGAAAGCCACCCTTAGTATACCATGCAGGGATATGAATCCCAACCTCCTAGTTACCTGTAAATTAGACTAGATTAGCTTGGTATCTAGGTCTACGTACCTATCGATGCTGGTCGCGTTATATTATAACATTACTAACTTACGTGTATAAAGACAGTATGCTTACACATCTATACTTCTAACCCAAGAAGATAGACTTAGTAATTGTAGAACAGGACTAAATATTGTCGAAACACCATACAAAAAATAGCCATTTAATAAATACTAACAAAAATATTGAGTGAAAATATGGAGAAGATATTGGATGGAGATCAACAGTGAGAAGTCAAAAGTGATTTAAAAAAAAAAGAACAGCTGAAAATCAAAATTGAAAACCAGGAGTCGGAAAATCTGGAGCACCTGGGAAGTCTGCTGACAAAGAATGCCAACTGCACCGAGGAAATTAGGTCGAGGATAATCATGGTCAAGGAGGATATCAACAAGAAGGGGCTACTGCTGACCAGAAATTTGAGTTTGGAACTGAGGAAGAAACTTATAAAATGCTACAGTTGGAGCAACGCACCGTAAGAAGCAGAAACTTGGACTCTTAGTAAAATGAAAAAGAAATACTTGGAGAGCTTTGAAATGTGGTTCCGGAAAATACTTGAGAAGATCAGGTGGACAGACATGGTGACAAATGAAGGAGTTCTAAGAAGAGTGGGTGAGAAGAGAACCATTTTGGATGTGATTCTTTGGTACAAAGCAAAATGTATCGGACACATCCTTAGGAAGAACTTTCTTCTGCACGACGTCATAGAAGGCAAGGTTGAGGGAAGGGGGAGCTTAGTAATAAGGACGATTCAAATATTGGATGACTTTAAGAAAAAAAGAAAATTTTGGAAGCTGAAAGAGGGGGTAGAGGATAGGACGCATTGTTGGTCTAGGTTCACTGACTGTCACAAGACAGACCCCTAATAATAATAAAGATAATAATGCCAACATTAATAAGAGGTCACTCATTATGTTTTATCTAAAGCTGTCAAACTCAACATGATCCGTCCAAATCAGCCATTTTACAACATATGGCTTGACTTGAGACTAAATTAAAGTAGATTTAAATGTAGATTTATTGTTTTAAACTCTGAACTGTCTTTTCTAAAAGGATTCGACTATGTATTACAATAATAACTATATATATGTTAGAACCACTTGGAATCAAACCATGCTCCACCACACTTGTGGTAAATCACTCAAACCAATAATCTATGAGGACATTCACATTATTTTCGGTTTTGATTGATTATAGATTAAATTTATTATATAATATTTTTTGGAAATTTGTTTAAGTCCTCTTTTAATGTCACATTTTAATATCATATATTTATACACTTCGGTGGTTGCATAGTCCAACGCATCACCCTCGCAATAAGCTGAATTGCTGAAGGCAGAGAGATCAGAGTTCTAATCCCGGTCGGATGTATTTAGGGTGATTTTTTTCCTAAATGGTTATATTCCATAATGATTATATTCCATCACCCGTACCAATGGGCACATGGACAAAGGCGTAGTTTTAGTCTTGTACGGCTTTACGACAACGAGGAGGTCAAAGTTTGAGTCCCGGTCTGATCTACCAAGGTGTATTTTTCCTAAACAGTGTCCCACCTTTCATCCCCGTAAATGCTGATGCACTTTTATATCCTTGAGCCCACCCTTGTAAGTGAAATAAACCCGCTTCGGTGGCAGATCTAAGGCACTATTCTCGCAGACTAGATTGACGATGACGGGGAGATCAAGGTTCGAATCTCAGTCGGGTAGCCTATACTGCAGGAGGTTTTTCCAAAATCGTTTTCCACTCTCCCTACACACAAATATAGGTACACTTATTTTAAATATATCCTTTATAATCTCTAAAATCTTTAGCGTAATTAGTACATAAGCGGTGAGCTGGCGGTCTAGGGATAAGGTGTCAGACTTCTGTGCTGGCGGCCGGGGTTCAATCCTCGGTCCCGGCAAAGATTTATCTGATTACCAAACCCTTCCTTCACCTCTGACAAGACGTGTATTAATCACAACTTGTGAATGTGGGGAATGTCAGGCCTCCACCGTGGTTTTGATTCCACGTTAAACTGTAGGTTCTCCATTTCATCTCACAATCACCCTACCATTACACATTAGCGTAAGTGCGTGTAACCCGAACGGGTAGTAAGACGCGGTGCTAAAATAAATGTAAATAAGCTAATAGTGTCAATACGTGTAGTATGGTAAGGTACAAAAAACTACTGGTTCGTTTTTTATATTTTATTTCGGGTTTTCGCTATTTAATATTTTATTCGATTTATAACATGTTTAAAACCATTCTGCAATACTTCTGCAAATGTATTTTTAAAATATGTTGTAAAAGCAAGTGTAAATTTCGTATTATTTTGTGACGTACATATTAACTACGGGTAGAATAGCATCCCAACTACTTAAAAAACAAAGTTATTTAATTTTTATGACACACCATTTACCGCTACAACTCTTTCCGTCCATTCAGTTTGGTAGAAAATACAATAAAGAACATGCAAAGGAAAGTGGTTCGCCAGGTAAAAAGAGCTATTTAACATTTTCTAATTGAGTGTATGTACTAATTAGATGATACATATCAGAGCCCAATCTTTTTAATGGCTTGAGAACGCATGTTGTCCAGTTACTATTCCATGAAGGACCGGTTAGATTCTTAAACTTGTTTTGGGATAGTGAACAGGACATATCCAAAGTGAAAAAAAGGTAGTGGTGATGCATGTTAACTGGGACCCTGCCCCAACCATGTGTGCTGTGTTTTTGAAAACATCTGGGCTTCACCTTAGATCAGGAATGTACCAAAATAAAAGTATGGATTTATGAAAGAGCCACTTAGTTTTCTATATTTAATTCGATGACGGAGTGATTTAAGGTGCTGGACACCCATTAAATTCCATCTTCGATGATTGAGCTTTCATTATACTATTAATGATTCCTAGTCATTAATCCAGCCATTAAATCTTATATCTACCCCGGCTATCCACACAATTACATTAATGGAGTGGATATGAAATAGGTAGAATTTATAGGAAATGTACTAGCATTTCTGTGGAAAAAGAGGAAAAAAACAATTAAGTAAACTAGCCTCAATACACCTGGATATAATTCAAACCTTAACCTCAACGTCTTCGAATAGTTAAGTTATATAGGTGACCTGGTGGTCTAGGGGTGAGGTGTCGGACTTCTGTGCTGGGGGCCGGGGTTCAATCCCCGGTCCCGGCACAGATTTATCTGATTGCCAAACCCTTCCATTACCTCTGACAAGTCGTGTATTAATCACAACTTGTGAATGTGTGGAATTCCAGGCCTCCACCGTGGTTCGGATTCCACGTTAAACTGTAAGGCCTCCATTTCATCTCACAATCACCCTACTATAACTCATTAGCGTAAGTGCGTATAACTCGAACAGGTAGTAAGACGCGGTGCTAATAATAATAACTAAGTTATAGAAGATTAGACTAGCACCTCTTGTCCACATGGCCACTTGTGCTAGTAATGAGTTTACTAATTGAAAGAATTTGAGCGCGAACTTAACTGCCCCGGTGATCACGTGGTATAAAGCTTCACTCTCGAAAAATTGACAAATATATAGATTGCTAATGCCAATAATAATCACATGAGTTCAAATCCGGTATTTTTTACTAAATTATTTTTAATCATTTCCCCTCAATTGAACCTTCTACATTCCTAGTCTAATAGTGTATATCTGCGGATATAATGGATGGGTAGTAAGACGTGGTACACAAATTAAGATACATCATGTAATGAGTACTATTTTATTAAGGTTATTTAAGGTGGAAGTGTAGAGAACGTGAGAATAGGAAAGTGTATTTTTTTATATCTATTTTTTTTTTTTTGCCAAATTATATAAAATGTTACTTCAGTAAAAACATAAAGTTGATTTTACCTTCACATGGTAATATCAACAGTTGTTGAATATCTGTCATGACTCATGAGCATCGCGTCATTAGATGAGAAACTTTTTTAAATTAAGAGGAAAGATTTCCATTAAATTCCAGGACATTGTTGGCAGATACTCTTCAAGAATAATTGTTGAGGTCACCATGTGAAGAAAACCAAACTCTGTGTTTATACTGTATAATTTTTTATTTGTTTAGCACCACGTCTTATTACCCGTTCGGGTTACACGCTTAAGTACTCATTATGTTAATTGGCTAGGAATTAGGAAGGTTGAATTTAGAGGGAGAGTTGAAAACCATTTAAGAAAAACCACCCTCAATTCACCCGACCGAGATTCGACCCTCAATCTCACCATCCTCAGTGGTCTAGCTCAACACGAAACTATCACATTAGCCAATTACGCCACCGAGGTGGATTATACTGTAGAAAAATTTGATTTCTTTCGGTAAAAAAAAGTTCTGATGTAAAAACTGTAAAAACGCTTATATTTTCTCACGTCCCTTACAATCCCTCCAACCTTAATTTCTGAATATTCTGATATCAGTAAGCCCAACCACACACACACACACACACCACTATCCCACTATTGATAAATAAACTAAACCCAGTTACCTGGCCATTATGTCATCACTTTAAAGGATAAATAAAGAATGCATCGTTGACCAATTTTTAGGCCGTGTCTAAAATCAAACCCTTGACACTCAGTTCAGGAGACGAACAAAGTGACCTGAAGTGTAGTTTTATATATATATAGTGTTATTGACCCGCTTCGGAGATCGAATGATGTGAGGCCTCACTCTCGCAATATATTGTACTGATGATCACAAGGAGATCAGGGTTTGAATACTGGCTGGGTGTACTTAGGGTGAGTTTTTTCCCTATATGTTTTCTATTCTTTCTTCACACAAATGTGGATATACTTAGTCTAAATTCTAACTTTATCTCCGCACACATTAGTGTAATTAGTTTATATACAGTAGCCCCATGGCTTCTTTGGTATTGATTGACAGTTCACAGCTGACAATCGACAGCTTTAAAAAGTTACCAGACTAAATTATGTATCCCTACGCTGAACCATATGATCTGCAAAAACATGTGCTTAGAAGCTGTCACTTCTGACAGTAAAAATTTAGGTATACTGTATACCTAAATGTTGACTGTCAGAAGTCAGCTGTGAGCTGTCAGTCAGCACCAAAGAAGCCACGGGGCTACTGTACTTACATGCCGGACGGGTGGTAAAATGCGGTGACATAAACCAAAACACATAATATAACTAGTGCTGCTATCTCTCTAATAAAGACTGGACTAACAGCCGCGGCGCACGCATAGCCTGAACAGGTCGTAAGACGCGGCGATTAAAAAGAAAAATCTGCAGTAACAATGATTCCGTAAAGGAAAAGTCGAATTTTCATAAGAAAGATATTTTAGAAATTACAAACATATTTTTGTTTGCAGCTGAAGCTTATGATATGTTAACATATTTTTTTTAATACCACGTCTTACTACCCGTTCGGTTTGGAAGCTACTTGCTAGCGTTAATTTCTAGGTATCTATATTATCAATCACAATTCATAAGTTGCATATCACATGACTTGACCTATGAATATGTGAACTTAGATCCAGCAGGTTTTCTAGTTTTCAGATGGAGTTCTTTCTCTAAAAACTGGCTTGTAGTCTTAAATTATTTTCTTTTAGCCCCACGTCCTACAACCCATTCATTACGCAAAAGTTTTAGGGATGAGGAAGATTGAATTAGGAGAAAGAATGGAAAAATTCCCCTAAGTACATCCAACTTGGGTAAAATTTGCAAATTGCTTCAAACTTGGTACAGTGTTGCTGTATTAGGTAAAATGAAATAATTATGTCAACTCTTTAAAAACATATAACCGTGTGATGATATCTTATTCATTAAGGTAGCAAAAAACAACTATTTAAATAATATCAAAATTTCAACATTTATTTTATAAATTTGATACCATATCGTTTTCATCTCTACAGATTGTTGGAAGCATATCAATCATAATTTCAAGAAAGGATCATACGTTATTATTACCCTGTTGATTATTTTTTGACTTTTTGATGTTTTCTCATTTTATCCAGCACGCCATTAATTTAATTAAAACTTGTTATTTTAGAGAAAATTTTACCTATTTGCTTTCTTGTATAAAAGTCTACATCCGCTTGTTTTCATTAAGAGTATTAGATCTTTTTACCTGTGGTAGAAGAACTGTTTCAAAACCAATTAGACAAATTGTGACGGAGTAGGTTCTAACACACACAAACGAGAAGCTTAAAATACAAAAAGATGCAGTATATTTTGTATTAGGTCTTCCTAAAAATAGATCGAGATAATGATTAAAGAATGTATTTCAGTATTTTTATTATATAGTTTACTATTTAGAGTAAGTACTTCTATGTTTAGACAATCTAACAAAGAGGTTATTTTAAATATATTTAGATATAAAATGTTAATTCTCAACTGTAATAACTTACTATTGTATATAGACTAAATAAATACTTATTTTCGAAGCTTTTAGTTGGGAGATATTTTCTCTAAGTTCTTGATTTTTTTAACATTTCAATTTTAGGGATGAAAAAAAAATAGATCTTTGGGATATGTGTTGTAGTTTACCTATGTAAAACTAAATGCATCTTGATGGCATTGCTCGTTTGCTTTTACAACATTTGGAATTTAAATCAAGCGTCAAAGAGGCATAATATGACTAAAAACTGGGGGGATATGACCCGAACTTATGACATCAGCCAATGATGGACGACAAAGAAAATAAACTGTTGTGGGTTCACATATGTAAGAGCTTAAACTGAGGTGAATTCCACCATTGATTGTTGTGCATGGAATGTGATGAAGAAAAATTTATAAATTATTTTTGATAACTAAAACAGAATTTTATGAAATTATGTACTAATTACACAAATGGGTTTGGGATTTGTAAGGTTGAATTAAGGGGAGTGTACCCGCATTTACGTGGAGGGAGAAGGGGGAAACCTCTTAGGAAAATCATCATCAGTGCACCCGACCTGAAATGAACCCTGATCTCCCTATCTTTGGCATTCTAGTCTATTGTGAAAGTAGCGTCTTAGACAATGCGGCCATCAAAGTGGGTTTGAGGAACTTTAGATGTCTGTAACATTTTATTTAGTATCAAGTCGTAAGGAAGGTCTTAATACGTATCCTTTATATTCGACATATCTTTATAATTTACTTGCAGATCTTATTATCAAAGCTTTTAATGAAGTTATTCGCACGGATTTGGGGGGCAAGGGAGAGGGGAGGAACTACACAACTCTCTCCACATGTGTGCGCCACTGTAGATGTATATGATGGATAGCAATTAGTGTGTTAAGCGCAATCGTGATAAATTTGACTCGTAACGATTGTTTTGCAAGCTTTCTAACCTGAGCCACGGGGCGGGTCCTCAGTCCAACCGGACACATGCGAAAGCTTTTGACAAAACCTAAATTCGAGATTAATATCTAGATAGGTATTTTAAGTATAAAAACAACACCATCGGTCAACATTTTTATATATTTATAATTATTTCTTTAGCGTTGACATTCAGGATTTGGCTAAAAAAAACAAAATCATACAAAATGATGAAGTATGAAGACCGTGTCTATAGATTGGTCTCGGGAATCTACCGATCTCCTAGTTGACGATTTACAAGAAGTTCAGTTCTGATGGGAGATTGGCCGAGGTTTGAATCTCAACTATAAATAAACCTACCTAAACGAGCTTGATATTTTAACCCAAGTGTCTACTGGTGTGGGTTTCTTCCCACCATTAGGATCATGGGTTGGGGGGATGGTGGGGTATATCAATTCCTCCTTGGGTAAGGTACCAGGTTCACTGCTGTACTCCATGCGAGAGTATGAGTCCTTCAACATGCGTATCGCTAGGTACCCTCAAGTTTTTTTTAAAAAAAAGCTTACTAAACATGATTTTAATAAAGAGAAGACAAAATTATTTATCTAGAGTCAAAAAGCCAGCTTCCACATAGCTAGGTTCAGGTAGTGACCCAACTCTCTCTTCACATAATGCTACCTTATAAAGAGCTTACGTAGACTACACATTACTATTGCAATGGTCCCTTTATGATGGACATGTTAAAAGTGAGTCGTTTAACAAGTATACATTTGGAAGTGCTTTTATCACTGAGCAATGATACTAACGAACTCCAGTGTTGATTAACTCAACCTTTCTCAAGTAGCGCAGCGAAACTTCCGTAAGAATCTGGTATATCTCTGTCTGTGCCCTTGGGAAATATATTCATACTTGTCTCAGCTTGTCCAAGGATCAAGGATGCTTAAGTAAATCCTGATCACAAGCTGTTTCTTTACGTTGCGTTAATCCTTATCATACAAAATGTGTGCATACATTAAGTAGAGCCTGATCATAGACTAGGTTAATCTACGTTACGTGAATCCTGATCATATTCTATGTTTCTCTACGTTACGTGAAACCTATTTATACCCTATACTTGTTTTTGTGACATTAGATCTAATCATATACTATGTTATTTTACGTTACGTGAATCCTTATCATACACTGTTTATTAATATTAAATTAATTCTGATCATACAATACACGTGACACCTTATCATACACTATGTTTATTTACAATTAAATCCTATTCATCAACAACGTTTATTTGCGTTACATGAATCCTGATCACTCAGTATGTTTCTTTAAGTTTGATGATTAATAATCATATACTACGTTTCTTCACGTTACAATAAACCTGATATTACACTATGTTTCTTTACGTTAATTGAAACTTGACCATACACTATATTTCTTTACGTTACGTGAATTCAGATCATACATTATATTTATGTACGTAACATGAACATTAAGTGGACGTTACGTTGCGTTATGTTTAGCTGGTCGTGATCCCGGAACGAAGCAATAAGGTTGACTCAGGAGTACCCGAACTCGCAGTATAAAGTAACAAGTCTACATAGCAATTAAACAACGCGATAGCGTAAGAAGCTCGTAAATTCATGAAGTAAATTGCTTCGAGTTTTTGGGACAGAAACCATTAGCTGTGTTGAGGAGTGAGTTTTTGGTTGGGTACAGGAGGGAAGGGGACAAGGGGACGATATTTAGCGGCCATTTGTTGTGTGTGTTTATAAACCCGTGAAGAAACTAGCTGGCCCCAGCGGTGGTAGCGGTCGGCCACTAATGCTAATTACATTAAGATATAATTTTACCACCTTAATTACACTTCCTGTGTCTCCACGCGCACTTCCTGCGGAAATTTTTGATCGCGGTATAATACTTTTAATAACTTTTAGAAACATACACTCATTGCACAATAATTTAAAGTAAGAAGATAAAATGATGTTAGCACACTTTCATTTTCCAACGGACGGACATATCAGACACCTATAAAATTTACTGGATCTTCTTAAATGTATTCATACGTAAAACCATGGGTTCTGCAGCTGTCACTTTTGATAGGTATTAACCAATTATATTAAATATATAAAAATGTTATCTCTTTAACCACTAAAAGGTGTTTTAAGTGTCCATTTGTAAGAAAATTAAGTTAAGAGTAGAGCATACAGTGCAAATGGAAGAATCTAATCTAGAACAGTATTCAGGGTATTGACTGGCAAACCCAATGGGAATAGACTATTGGGAAGACCAAGACTCAGATGGGAGAATAACATTAGAATGGACTTTAAAGAGATAGGGTGTAATGAGGTGGACTGGATATAGAACTAGTTCAAGATAGGAATAGGGTGTAGTGAGGTGGACTGGATAGAACTAGCTAAATATAGAAATAGGGTATACTGTGTTGGACTGACTATAACTAGCTAAAAATAGAAATAGGGTATATTGTGGTGGACTGAATATAACTAGTCTAAATATAGAAATAGGGTATATTGTGGTGGACTGAATATAACTAGCTAAATATAGAAATAGGGTATATTGTGGTGGACTGACTATAACTAGCTATATATAGAAACAAGGTATACTGGGGTGGACTGAATATAACTAGCTAAATATATAAATAGGGTATATTGTGGTGGACTGACTATAACTAGCTAAATATAGAAATAGGGTATATTGTGGTGGACTGAATATAACTAGCTAAATATAGAAATAGGGTATACTTGTGTTGGACTGACTATAACTAGCTAAATATAGAAATAGGGTATATTGTGGTGGACTGACTATAACTAGCTAAATATAGAAATCACCTCGATCACCTCCAATTATCATTGTTATTAATAAACGTACCTAACGGATGGGTAATAAGTCAATAAACACGTAAAAAAATCATTAAAAATTCTGACAACCAAGAACGTTTTAGATATTTATCGAAGATAAACTGACAATTCAGGGCTACTCTGTAACTTATTTTACGAGATATGTTTGGATACTCAACTAGCGTCATTCCACTTTGATATTACCGTGTCGCCTCAGTGGCCGAAAGCGGTACTATAAAAACAGTAAATACTTATTTTTGAGCTAAAACTCATTGATGTCTGGTTTACTGATGACTGATTTTTCAAAAAATGGCAAATATTTTAAAACTGGCGCTAACAATTTGGTTCCAAATTAGTATCTTGGTAGTGTTTGACATGACAAATAGCCCTGTATACTTTGGTTTGGGTAGAAATTCAATGAGGGGTCGTTTATTGATGAAAGATTTTTGAAAATTCAAATTATTTGGAAAATGACTATCACGATTTTGTTTAAAATGTATAGGATATCTGGGGTGTGCTTTACAAGAACATGACAAATATAGCTGTATACTTGTTTATGGGAGAAAATTTGGCTATGAATAGTTAAACAATGATTTTTTTTAATTTGAATATTTTAGAAAATAATATATTTAGCGATTTGGTTAAAATGGGTTTCTGTTATCTTGTTATTAGTGGTAATTAACTAATGACTAATTTTGTTAATCTTTGATTTATTGAAAAATAGATCTAACGATTTGTTATCGGCGGACTATTTTACATTATCAATAATAATGTATATTTATTTATCTAAAATAAATTAATCTAAGGATATTCCTACGAGTTAAAGAATTATTTTTTTAATTTACCCTCAAGATTGAATTCAAAATAAGAAATTGGTAATTTTTTTCATAATAAATAATAATAAAATTTTATTTTCACAATTAACACATAACTTCAGGGTGGCTAGCAATTTTTTTTTTGTTTTGTTTGAAAATTTGATTTTTTATTATTATTATAGTTGAACAAATTGGTTTAAAATTTATATATAAAGAGCGTTAATGTGATTATCAAGGTGAAGTGCTTATTTTTATAAGTAAGACATACTTAAGGGTAGTTTATTCATAAACTATTTTTTAAATTATTTTCGAAGCTATAATACACAATATGATAAAGCCTGTGAAATTGTGTCATACAATTTATTATAAATATGGTAAAACACTTACTGGCATCAATTATACTGGTTATTTTTAAAGTAGAACACAAAAAACCACACCAAAATGCAATTTATGATTAAAACTGTATTACTTACCAAAGCTAGGACTTATCTGTAGGGTGAAAGAAAGAGGTGAATATACTTGAAACAAATGCACCTGCATTCGTCAGAAGAGAAAATCGAATATATATTTATATTATTTTCAATTAAATTTTAAAATGATACCTAGACACGTAAATTGAGCCTAGTACCTTTGGCATAATATACCATAGCGTTAGCTAAAGATCCCGGGTTCAGTTCCCACTCCCAGGTTTAATTTCGCAATTTATTTAAATATACGGCTGATGCTCGTATTTCTAATAGTTAATCCTCCAAGATTCTCCTTTCATATATAGTTAATAGCATAGCATTAGTTCCTTCAATTTCAATTTATTATTACTATAGGGCTATTTAATTCCTTAATCAAGCGGTTATGGAAGAAAAGGGTAGCTTGCAAGAAGTTATTCGGCATTAGCGCCGAGAGAGTGTGAGATAACAACCCACATTGCACCCGGCTGAGATTAAAATCTCATCCTTACAATCCTCTGCAAAGTCAAGTTTATTGCGAGTCTGACGCCTTGAAACACGTGAGAACTGGTGTGGGTGTGGGGAACCGCATTTAAATGAAAACATTACCGACACATTTGGTCTATAATTACTACTCAGTGACGTATGTAATAGAATTCACGTGGAGGGAGGGAGGGAATGAAAATAACTCGTAACTGCCTTTTCCTACCCTCGATAAGTCTAGCCTGGATCTGAAGCTTCAACTTCCCCACTAACGGTAAGCTATAGACCAGACGAGACTGACGATTTAGTCTTCATGTCCATCTGTGTGTGCTAAGTGTATTTTATTTAGCACCACGTCTTACTTACGTCAGGCTATATTCTTATGTATAAATTACACTAATGGGCTAGAAATTAAGGTGGTTGAATTTAGAGGAAGTAAACCCGCATTTGCGTGAAGGGAGAGTGGAAAACAACTTGGGAAAACTACCCTCAGCTCATCCTATCAAGATTAGAAACCTCGATCTCCCCGTCCTTGGCAGTCTAGCTCAACACGATACCAGCGCGTTAGCTAGCCACGCCACCGAAGCGGGTGTTAATTTATTTAGTTGTACCAAACGTTCTTGGCAGTTACCTGAATGGACTAGATACTACTGACCATTAACTGTATTCGTTTACACATCTTCTTTATATAACAACACATATATAGTGTAACTTCAATAGAAAGAGCCATTTATAAAATACAAACATATCTTTTTCTGTCCCAGGTGATAAAATTTTACTATATTATTAGTATTGTTTTATATGTATTGATAATATCTATCAAAAATGACAGCTGTAAATTACATAACTTGACGTATGGATACGTGAAAGTAGATCTAGTAACCTTTCCATCTATCAGATAAGGTTCTTCCTATGAAAACTGGCGTGTAGGAGGATTGGAGATTTACATAGGTGTCCAAAGCAATTTGTACCCCCCCAGCGTTTCGCCCGTCGTGGCGGAAAGGTATTACTCTGCCAATTAGTTATTCGTCATGCATTATGAATAAGGTCAACTTCAACGTTTGCTGTATTGTACCTTAAAGAGCGAACTTGAAGCAATTTAGCTACAGCATGTCTGAATTAGCTACAATGCGCTGAAACTTGATAGCGGTAATGTGTCGGGGACATGTTAGTAAGACATGTTCGTCACATACGTCCATATTTATAGTCTAGTGCCGGGAGTCAACCAATCTACAGGTTTACGAGCAACAAGCAGTTCAGGTTGAATCAATAAGCTCACCTAAGACTCTCTATAGCTTTTTCTAGCTCTCTCTATCTATATATATCTTTTTTTAATCACTCTCTCACTATCTCTATCTTGCTCGATTTATCTTTCTCTATCTCACTATATATTTTGAATTCACTCTATCTCTCTCTTTAATTTTTTCCATCGCTCTTTCACTCTCTATATTGCTTTAACTCACTCACGTTCTCTCTCTCATTCTCTTTAACGCTCTTGCTCTCTCTCTTTCTCTATCTCACTTTTTCTTTCTATATCTGGTTTTCCTTCTCTCTTGCTCTTTCCTTCAATTTTATATTTTATCTATATCTATATATAAGAGGAGTTTGGACACATTATCTCAGTCGATAGCGTGTCTGTTTACTGAGCTAAGGGGCCTGAGTTTAATTCCCGGCACGGGTGAAAATTTAGCATTGATGACAATATGGGTTTACTCTTTCACATTGATAAAATGATGGGCGGGGACTGGATGTTGTACCTGTCCTAGCCTAAAGTTAGAGTATAAGGCATATGAAGCTACGACAGGCCTAGCAAGCCGGTAGTGGAAAATATATGGCTTGAATTAAAAACTCACCCAGGCCACAGGCTGGAGACAGTAATGGAGGTAAATATATGTAGGCTATATATAGATAGGATATACATGTACTGTACATTTATCCTTGACAGTATTTTCCTTGTAAAAAGGATAGGTTAAAAACGAAAAATAAATTGCTAAGGTATAAAAGGAGGAAAATATAGAGCTAAGCTTACAGCTGGAAATGACCTCCCCAATTTCTCAACGGATCAATGGCCTATATCAGAGGTCCTTAGAATACAGCCTGTGACGGAGTTTCAGTGGTACAACGAACTTTACTGCACTTGGTTGAATATTTTGACATAATAAAACAATATTAAAGAAATATATTTAGATCTGTGGAATATCAATAAATCTATATTTGTGTTGGGGTGACCTGGTGGTCTAGGGGTAAGGTTTCAGACTTCTATGCTGGCGGCCGGGGTTCGATCCTCGGTCCCGGCAAAGATTTATCTGATTACCAAACCCTTCCTTCACCTCTGACAAGACATCTTGTGAATGTGAGGAATGCCAGGTCTCCACCGTGGTTCGGATTCCACGTTAAACTGTAGGTCCTTCATTTCATCTCACAATCACCCTACCATTACACATTAGCGTAAGTGCGTATAACCCGAATGGGTAGTAAGACGCGGTGCTAATAATAATAATAATAATAATAATAATAATAATAATAATATATTTGTGTTGCAGCCAGACGAAAAATTGCCATAGACAACTTTCTTCACGGGGTTTGTGAATTCTATCCAGGCTCAGAAGTGAGAACAGTTGATGACGTCATATAAAACGTATTTAGCTGCCACAGCCACGAACCAAAAAAGCATATTAGTTTTATTATTTTCTTGTAATTAGTTAAGGAAAATCCAAATAAGGTAATCCTTATAAAAGTATTAATTGAAGCGTTTGATAAAAAGAAATTATTGATAATATAGTATTACTAAGAAATTAATATATTTTTTTTTCACATAGGTGACTTTTAACCAATATTTTGAATGAAAATGTTTTACTAGCTGTCAGTTACCTCCACTCCTATGTTGGATAGCATTTAGTAAACTAGAGTAAGTTTAGACGTTTTGTGAGTTTTATGAAAATTAATAGTTTAAGGTTGTATTTTTACATTATTATTATTAGCACTGCGTCTTACTACCCGTTCGGGTTACACGCACTTACGCTAATGTGTAATGTTAGGGTGATTGTGAGTTGAAATGAAGGACCTACAGTTTAACGTGGAATCCGAACCACGGTGGAGGCCTAGCATTCCTCATATTCACAAGTTGTGATTAATACACGTCTTGTCAGAGGTGAAGGAAGGGTTTGGTAATCAGATAAATCTGTGCCGGGACCGAGGATTGAACCCCTGCCACCCACATAGAAGTCTGACACTTTACCCCTAAACTGTATTTTTAGAGAACTCGACAGGTGTTTATGGCCTCGGGAAGCCTGTATTAACGTTGCTCCTACAATTATCTGATATAGTTAACCCACTACACTTGGAAGAAGATAGGTTGCCAACCTAAAGGCGGGGAAAAAGCTCTAGTTACACCTAAATATGAATCTTTATAAGGTTATTCTATATAACTTGAAAATGTCAAGGTTTAAAATGTTGACGTTTAGTGACAATGATATAATTAGGTTTTACTGGGGAATGTTTTATTAATTTGTTCAAAACTAACCAAATATAGGCCTATTTGGTGATGGAAAGATAAATATTTATATTTATATTCTAAATACAAATGCAAAAATCTGCGTTTTTGGGAAACAAAGTTAATGTTTAGTGATTTTTTTGCGTAGTAGCCTAAACAGAGCATGAATAAAATAGATAAGCTTGTTAAGGGATATAGTGTTTGAAAGAAACCCTCAATTATTAATTAAATACAATATATTTTTATACAGTGTTGAGATTAAAGTGAAAAAACCTTTAAATATTATTAATCTAGCAATATTTTGTGGAAACAAAGTTGAGAATAAAGTGATTAACCTTTTATTTATTATTTGAATAAGATATTATGTTAATATGTTAATTTGAAGGTTAATAAACTTAAATTTATTAATTTAACAATGATATTGTCTTCATGTGTTTATATAAGAGTGATTAATTATTTATTTATTAATTTAACAAATATGTGTGCAAATAATATTTAGCTTGTTTTGTTTTTTAATCACAGGCTTTACGCACTATACGCATATGTAATAAAATGTGTTAACTATGTTTGTAGAATTCAATGTAAAATATTATTTAAGATAAGGATAATAAGATTTTTTTTATGTGAAATATAACACTTTTAATGAATATATCTGAGAAGATTAGTTAAAGTTGATATTGTCAATTTAACATTAACGTTACAGTTACATTATGATACTAAAGTTGAATGTAAATTATTATATAGATAAAGATATTAGGTAAAGATAAGTTAAAGTGGATATCGTCAATTAACATATAAGATTGGATATAACATAAAAAGTAAAATGTGAGTCATATCACGCTATATAAACAATTGAACTTGTACACAATAAAATTATGTAATTTGACTAAACCATATCTACAGATTATCCATGACTAGGATGATATTAAATTTGTAAATATACAATTGAAGAAGAAATTATAAATAGGTTGAATTAAAAAATTGGCAATGTTGAGTAATTAAAATTATATTATTGAATTATATTCTCTTATCTGAGTCCCTTGCTCCTTTTGCAGGCTTCGTAGAGACCGCCCTTATTTAGTGATGTTACATGTTTCGACGCTCTACGGCATCATCCTCAGACTAAATTGAAGAAAAACAAAGAAATGCAACTAGTTATGGTTCAAGTAAATGGGCGTTGGCCAATATGATAGAACAATTTGGAAAAGAAAGGAATTAACATGAAAAACTAAACCACTGTGAAGAATGAAATAACATGTTTACCATTAAATACAGCCTGAATGAGGTGCTCTAGTCGATAATAGAATCCAATTGAGAAAAATATAAACGGTTGTGTAATTGAAAATTAACATGTATGGTTAGAGACTTCTGCCAAGTCATGGATAATAAGACTAAACGAAAGAGAGAGAACTTTAAGTATTGAAAAAGTTGTAATAGATAGATGAAAATAGTTAAGTGTGGAAAGGAAAAATTGAAAATTATTGAGAAGAGGAAGAATGGAAGGTCCAAATCTTCTCGACACTGGCCCGAACAGCTCATTGACTACTGGATGGAAGGGCAGGAACATAGGTTATTTTAATCTGGTATGTTGGGGAAGTTTTCTTAAAGTGTTGATTAAGGTTTGATTTTCAAGTTGTGTTTGTTCGTTGAGGACTTTTTATTGTTGAGTAATGCGGTTTGAATGAAAATGTTTTCTGCAGTGTTCATAGCTGTATCCTTTGGAAGAGCTGTAGAGTAGTTTCATACAATTTTCCATGGGGGTGGGTTGATGACCAGAAATTTTGAGATGTTCAGAGATTTTTGATTTGTTCCTGTCGTATTTGAAATCATTGATGTGTTCAGAAAATCTAGTTGAAATTCACCTTCCACTTTTGCCTATGTATACACTATTGCATTGACAAGTGAGTTGGTAAATGCCACTTTTTTATATTGGCTTATTTTATTTAGATTGGAATTATTGATAATTTTTTTAAATGTTGTTGTTAGTGCTATAAGCAATGTTAAGTTTGTGTTTTTTGAATATCATAGCGATATTGTGGATTTCATTTCCAGTATAGTTGAATTTGATCAATTTGCTTTTATTATTGGGCGTGGCATTGGAGGGGGCAAGAGTGGTTGTGCGTTTAATGCTGAGCTTTTTGTTTCTGAAGGATGCGGTAAACTAAAGAGTGAGAGTATCCATTGGTAATGGCAAGCTGTTTGATAATATTGAGTTCAAGTTTATAATTCTTTTTATTTAGAGATATATGAAGTAGTCTGTATATATGGCTGTTGAAGGTCGCACTTTTGTGAGTGGAGGGGTGGTTAGAATCATTGGGAATGATTGTATTGGTGTGTGAGGGTTTCCTAGAGATCTTGTACTCAAAGCGGTTGTCCATGTTTCTGGAAATGGAAATATCAAGATAATTGATGCTATTGTTGATTTCGTGTTCAACAGTGAATTTAAGTTTGGGATGAATTTAATTTATACTCTGATTTATTTGAGTTAAGGAAGAATTGGGAAGTTGTTCATAAATTAACAAGATGTCATCGACGTAACGACAATAGAATTTGACGTCCAAAATGGTGTTGAGATTGTCAACAATTTTTCTGTCATATTGTTGTAAGAAGATTTCGGACATTAGAACGGAGATGGGAGAGCCCATGACTAAGCCGTCTGTTTGGGAGTAGAATTTATTGTTGAACTGGAAATAATTTTGGTCAGAAACTGTTTTGATGATGGATATGATCTGTTTGGTGTATTCGGAAGAAGCATTATTATTTGTTAAGATATTAGTGGTAATGTCTATGGTTTCATTAACAGGAACATTTGTGTATAGATTGGAGATGTCTAATGATAGAAGCTTAGATTGTTTGTTCAAGGAAATATTTTTGAGTTTGTCAATTAAGTTGTAAGAACTTTTTAAGTTAAAAGAATATGGTAGTTGCAAATTCTGTTGTAATATTTTGGCAAGGAATTTTGTTATCTTGTAAGCTGGAGCATTCTGATAGTTGACCAAAGGTCGTATAGGAATATTGGGTTTGTGAATTTTGGGGAGAGAAGTAAAATTGGGTGCCCTGGGATTCATATTTAGGAATTTGAAGCTGTCTTTAGGATAAACAATGAAGGGTGCATTTTTAAGATAGGTTTTTATTACTTTTTGAAATCTGAGGGTAGGATCGTTTTTCAGTTCTACGATGTTGTTAGCATTTATGAAATCCATGGTTTTGGAAATGTAATCATCAAGATTCATGAGACCAATAGTATTTCCTTTGTCTGATTTAACATTTATATATTTTAAAAAAATGTGTTAAGTATGTTACCTACCTGTGACGTCATGGCAGGTCAAGATAGGATTCCCCGTGTTATTTAATTTACGTTTTATCCAGCGAGTTTTAAAGATATGACGCTGAAACAAAAACCACGAATTCTTAAATAATTCTAGAAATAGTCCTAGTGTGTCACAAAATTATTATTTTTATCTTTAAGTAGTTTTTATTTGTAAATTTATTTTTTTATAAATCCTCTATAATTTAAGCTATTTGGCATGGTCATGAGAGGTATACTTACCAGGATGAGGATTAAAAAAGTCCGTTATAGCAAATGTATATCTAGAATATAAAACAAGAAAAATATAATTTTAAAAATCAAGTCAATGCTTTCAAGGCATAAATTGAATGGTGATTGTGTAAACTTGTCAGAGGAACAGGGGAAGGGCTATCAGCACATATACAAAAGCCCTCTCAGGGTGAACTTCTCATTATCTACCCTCTCTCTCTATTTTGTACTTTGGCGTCTAAGTGTGATAGTGCTTAGATTGATTTGGTGCGTCCAGTTTAGATGCAACCCCTCCACAAAATAGCTTCGAGATCTTTAAGTAGGCAACGTCGTTAAGGATGAGTAATATTGAATTTTAGAGGTCTACCCGCACTTGCGTGGAGGTAGAGTGGGAAAATATTTAGGAAAAAATATTGTTTGTTCAATCAACCGGGATTTGAACCTTGATAGCTATTTCATCGGCCGTCCAGTCATATTCTAGAGTGATGCCTTAGACCATACAACCATCGAAGGGGGTATTTATTTATTAATTTATAACTATATAGTAGGTACCCATGAGATGTTTATTATAAAGTTATTTATTCTTCATTAACTTAACCATTCTTTGTGCAAACATTGTTAAATTTAATGAGAATATTACCCCGTTTATTTGCTAACTTAACGATTTTTTGTATATAAAATGTTTAGATCAAATTAGAAAGTGTATGTTTGTGTAAAGAAATGAACATTACAAAATAACCCAAGTATACAATAAACAAAAATAGTTGAAAATAACAAAAAATAGTTACAAATGCTAAAGAAAAACCACTCTTTACTTTTGATTTTTCTAAGCGATTAATGTTTTTACTTTTTTTTGCAGACTTGAAATTAATTTAATTGGTCGTGAAGAGAAAGGTTTAACCCATAATATTTATTTCTCTTTCTTTTGGATGATGTTTAATAATAGAGTCAGCCTTTCAGACAATGTTACATTTGCTTACTTATGTAAGTGTTTAGCGTGTTCAGAACCGTGACTTACCGAGAGAGAGAGTCAAGACCTTATGTCAAGATAGAGTATCTTCATGGAGGTAATTTTCCATTACTTTATGGCCCTACAGCAATTAAAACGTATTTTATGTGCTAAGATGCCTCTCTCTAATTGAAATCAACTCTTTAAATTAATGTAGTATAAGAATTTGAGAAACATTAGTCTACTTTTAAAAAAAATGTGTTTTTTGTATAATTTTAGTTCTATAGTGGACGTAATTTTAATATTTCTTGGAATAAAATAGATACATTAATACAGTGTAAGTTTAGTAGAAAAGAGATTTAAAACAATACAGACTTATTTGCGAATAAAATTGATAACATTTTACTACATTATTAGTGTTATTTTATCAGTCAGTTTTGATACTAAAAAAATTAGTACCTTGTCTTGTCACCCATTTGCGCTACGCGCATATGTCTTAATTATGATAATATGTTAGAGACAGGGAAGGTTTAACCTACATTTGAGTGAAATGATGGTGGAAACACTTTTAAGAGAAAAAAAGAATCCCTTATTACACTCAACTGGGATTCGAAGCCTGATCTTCCCGTTATCTGCGAATTGTTGGTATATAATGCAAGTTATACTTATTCTATAATCTGTCTCTATGAGAGAGAGAAAGAGAGAAAAAATGGCAGTCTCAGGTCGAATTTCTTTACGTCAAAGTCTTTTGTTGCTAACCTTAAATCTGACCCTGCTTATCTAATGTTTATCATTAAATAATATTTTTTTAATTAAAATTAATAATTTGTTAGCTGTTTCGGTGAACGAATGGTCTAAGGCATCACTCTCGTGTTATACTAAATTTCCGATGATAGGGAGATAGGGGTTCAAATCCCGGTCGAGTGTACTGAGGTGTTTTTTTACCAAATTGTTTTCCACTCTTCCTTTCTTACTCTAAATTCAAACTTAATTATCCCTAGCTTACTAACGTAATAAATACATAAGCGTATAGCCTGAACATGTATTGAAATAGGGTGCTAAAAAACCTATGTTTATCATAATTTGTTAAAAAAGTTTGTTGGTCTGTCAGAAGCACTCCTTGATATATATCGTAGGCTGAGAGCTGTAGTTTTAAGATAGTAGCCCTTGTGCTTTCTGTTCTTATATCAGGTCAATCAAAGGTTACATTCTGTTATATTTAGAAGGTACCATAAATTCGGTTCTCATATATGGTCAGATAGAGCGAAAATTTTCTCCTCATAGACAGTAAATTTTGTTCTCATATAAGGGCAAATAGAGGGTATATTCTGTTCTAATATAAGTATATAAGTATTATACGTGAGGGTGCATTTTGTTTTCATATAATGACAACTAGAGGGTACATTCTGTTCTAATATGATTACAAATAGATAGTAAATTCTATTCTTATATAATTGTGTGTAGAGGGTACATTCTGTTCTAATATAATTGCAAGTAGAGGGTACATTCTGCTCTCATGTAATGGCAACTAAAGGGTACATTCTGTTCTCGTATGTTCGCAAATAAAGGGTAAATTTTGTTCTCGTATATTCGCAAATAAAGGGTACATTCTGTTCTTGTATTATGGAAATAAAGGATATATTCTGCTCTCGTATAGTTTAAAATAGAGGGTGTACTCTGTTCTCATATCCCGTCAAATAATTAGAACATTCTTTTATCATTTCAAGTTTTAAAAAATTAGGGAACATTCTGTTCTCTTTTAGGAAAAATCTCCCTCCCTCCTCCCCAGTACACTCGACCGGGATTCAAAGTCCAACCCACCCGTCTATTGTGAGAGTGGTGCCTTAGACCATGTGGCCACCGAAGCACCCTTGACCACAACACTATAAGGCTATATCTGTATTTTAAAACGGGTTTTCTTACTAGAACACTACTTTCTTTAGGGACTAAATTTATAAATAGAAATAACATTTCTATCTTGTGATTTGGTGACCTGGCTGTCTCTAGGGGTAAGGTGTAGGAATTCTGTGCTGGGGGTCCGGAGCTCAATCCTTGATCCCAGCACAGATTTATCTGATCACCAAACCCTTCCTTCACCTCTGACAAGACATATTGTGAATGTGTGGAATGCCAGGCCTCCACCGTGGTTCGGATCCCACGTTAAACTGTAGGTCCTCCATTCCATCTCGCAATCACCCTACCATTACACATTAGCGTAAGTGCGTATAACCCGAACAGGTAGTAAGACACGGTGCTAATAATAATAATAATAATAATAATAATATCTTGTGATTTGAAAAACAAATAATTGTTTGGATGATGTGTTCCAAAATGATGGATGTATCCTAACTTTCACTGAAATATGTTGCTAGTTGATGCGGTCCAGAACTGTACTAGTACGTGGTGGCATACTGTTGATCACGACTGTACAGAACATGTAATGGATCCGCGGTGCCGAGGGAGGCATGAAGCATTCACAGGGAGAAGGGGGAGGTGTGGGTCTGGGATGGACTAGAGTTGGGGGAAGTGGTAGAGCGCGCACTTTAAATGGCGTCCCATTACTGCGTGAATCAATTCCACTCAGATCACAACCATTAATTAGGTTAACACGTTAGTCACTTCATAATGGCGGGAGGCGCTCGCGCTTAATGCGACCAAGTGGGGCACTTTGTGATCCCAGGGAGCGACCCTTAGGGGGAGAAGGGCACATGTCACGATAAGAAGGGGGAGGGGTGGTTATAAAAGGAGAGGGTGGGGGTTGTCTCACTACTTGTGGAGAGCAAAGAGATTTCGACACAGATATCGCGTTTGGAAGAGTTTTAAAACCAAAGTTTGAGCCAATCAACATTTTTTGAAAATTTCTTAACCTAAGGACGCGCTGCGCCGACGTTCAGATCTAACGTGATATTTAATTATATGATGCGTTATTTCAAAATATGGTACAAGCCAAAATAAAATCGAAATATTTAAAACCCCTATAGTTTAAGTTTAACAAATAAAAATAATTGTGAACATGTGACATTAACTCATTTTCAACAACTCTTTAAGCATATTTACGGAGCAATGAGACTAGGATCAATGAAAAAAAGGCTCTAAACTCAGCCTTCATTTAATAAATAGAGTAATTTTTTTAATGGACTGACAAAATAAATTTTAAGAAATTTTAGAACTAGCAGTGAGCTTTCCTTTGTACCTCGGGATAAGAAGTTTCGTGGTTTTCTTTCCTCTCTTTCTTATTGACACGACAAAGAGGTGTTGTAGGGGAAGAATGAAAGGAAGTATAATCTTATACAGAATAGAGAAGTAGTTATAGAAATTGACACATACCGTTATATTTTAAGCCATGTGGCCTGATAGCGATTGAAACCCGCTGAACGAGGTGGCCGTCTAAAAGGGGGATGGAAAATAGAGCGAGTTAAGATATTTATTTATTTCAGTTTTTATGGTAAATAACTATTTTTGGACAAAATAAGTATAATTTTTTCAGCCCCACGTCTTACAACCCGTTCGGGTTGTACGCCTATGTAATAATTACACTAATGAGCTAGGGACTAGGAAGGATTAATTTAGAATAAATGCACACAAATTTGCGTGGAGGTAGAATAGAGAACCATTTAGAAAACCACCCTCAGTGCACCCGACCGGAATCTAGGCCCGATCTCCCCGTCTTCAGCGGTCTAGTCTAACACGAGAGTTGCGCGTTAGACCACTCGGTAAGCGAAGTGTGTAATATGTCTATTATATTTTCACAATATATATTTATTTTAATTTTTTACACTTAATAGCTTCAATAGTTTCTTAATATTTATCATTTCCATCACAAAATTTGACAAGAATTTTTTCTACTGATATAAAAAGTTTCTGGCCTAGTGTCAAATGTTCAAGAACTGTTGAGATTGTAATTTGTAAAACAAATCTAGACTAAATATAGCTACTGAAGCATTGTCTGATTTATTTTAAGCCAAAAAAAGGTTTTAAGTGTCTACCATAAGTCCTTAAAATTAATAATTCAATTTTTAAACTTTTTTTTATCAAATTGAGATTTTTATAAACTAGGGAAATGGCTAACGTTTAATTTATGATCAAAACTCTCAATATATAAACAAAGTTATTAAGAGCTTAAAAACTGTCATACATCAGTTGTTATCAAACGGTCTAAGTCATAATGCACGAATTGCACTTTAACAACGTCAATGGAGAATTATGGGTTAGAATTTCGGTTGGTTACAGAAAGCATCTTGCTATAACGACTGACAAGATTACTAATATATTAATGCCAATGTTAAAATCTTATCCTATTAATAAAACAACGATTGATCTGTTACAAGATTACTAATTTATTAATTCCAGTGTTAAAATCTTATCCTATTAATAAAACAACGATTGATCTGTTACAATATTACTAATTTATTAATGCCAGTGTTAAAATCTTATACTATTAATAAAACAACGATAGATCTATTACAATATGACTAATTTATTAATGCCAATGTTAAAATTTTATACTATTAATAAAACAACGATTGATTTGTGACAAGATTACTAATTTATTAATGCCAGTGTTAAAATCTTAAACTATTAATAAACCAATGATGTATTTGGGAAAAGATTACTAATTTATTAATCCCAATGTTAAAATATCAATTTATTAATAAAGCGACTTATCCGTGATAAGACTAATAAAATATTTATGTCAATGTTAAAATATCATTCTATTAATAAAACGACAAATCCGTGACAAGTTTACTAAAGTATTTATGTCAATCTTAAAATATAATTCTAGTAATAAAACGATTTGTGATGATATTGATAAAGTATTAATGCCAATGTTAAAATCCCATTGTATTAATCAAAAAACGACTTAACATCCACCAAGATTATGAAAATAGCTACGCCAATGGCGAGAAAAATATTTACCGGTAGTACTTATCTCTGCCCATTACCTTGTTAATAGATCAATTGAAACGAATTTCTATTAAAATGGGTTTAAGAAAGATCGAAAGAACATTATAACATAAATAAAATGATGATAATTACATTCGAAGGAACACCGGCAATCGATAGTGATTTAATTACAAGCGGGCAATAAAGGAACATGTTTCAAATATTTCTCTTGTGTATCGGCGACCAGAGGTTCACTCACTTTACGATCGAGTCTCAACAAAAAACAAACAGGAATGTGAGGAGAAACTGTCTCGATAGCAGCCAAGACAGAAGGACTTATGTCCCGCACACATGGGCGATGTGTCATAGTGTGGACGACTACATGGAGACTTTTATCAAAAGAAGGAACTATCAAGGAAACAAGTGCATGGTCCGTTAATAGCGTAGGTCAGGGTGGAGAACGTTTTCCGTCCCAAAGGGCCAAATCTGATTATAAGTTTGCACTTCAACTCGAAGATATATTTAGCTATCCCAATAACCACAAACAACACTTAATACACAATTATCTTCAATGCTTAAAAAAAAATTGTAGATAGAATAGTTCCAATTTTACTGCCGAATTTTTCTTCTTATCTTCTAAAATTATATTATTAAATATGAACTCACACAGACTTTCACTAAACAACTAAGGATTATAAATTTATATTTAAACATATTTTTACTAATCAAATAAATGTATAATGAATCAGAATACCAATATTTATATTTAAATTATTAACTATTTCACATTAGCCACTGAAAGTTTCCCTTTAAATTTTCCTCCGAGATACTGCGAGAACTACATTTTCAGTGAGTTTGGGCTGCATTTGGCTCGCGGTCTGCCAGTCAGTACCACACAGGCTAAGGCGATTCTTATCAACGATGTTTGCATATATACACATGCGTAGAAGAACCTTTGGTTATCTTACATTGGCAAAGTGAATAGTGATTTAATCCGACACCTCAGCTCAGTGGATAGCCTATCTGCATGCTGATTAAAGGGTATTAGGCTCAATTCCCGAAATAAAAATGGTAACTTATGAAATTGGGATTCCCCTTTTCACAAAGATAAATTAACATTCAGGGATATGTGTTTTGTGTATGTATTAGATTTATTTTAGATTATAAATATTGTGCTGATAAGATCAGTTTGTCCAAAACGTAAAAGTTAAAAGTTCTCAAATAAAAATCAACTAGTTTCCTTGACTTTCAAAAAGTAAGATTATATATAAGCCCAATGCAAGGTAGATTTATTTTGAGGGGGAGCTGAACTTTACCGGCCATGGTTAAGGTTCAATTCCCCCCTAAAAATGATGAGAGATTAGTTATCTTTGAAACAAGCTTTATTTTTAATCATGATTGGGATTGTAGGTGTTATGAATTGTATACAGAATCTAAATTCTACTAGGCATTCAGGTTAAATATTAAACTACATTATTTAGCCGCGTATCTTACTACCCATTCAGGTTATACGCTTCAAACTACTATAATAATGATGATTCCATAAGGGGTTTCGACCCTAGAAATACACCTCCTTGTGAAGGTGATCAGGAAACATATTTGATGATTAGAGGACGTGGTCTTTATTTAAAATTTATTTGATGGACATATTCATAATTTTAAAAGTATATAAGATTGTTTCAAAATATACTTACAACTTTAAATGTATACATAAACAATTTTCTAAAAAGAGTTTTATTAGAGTTAGTAATGTTAAATATTCCCCAAAACTCGCTTTGGTAGATTAATGTTGCAAGATGACACCCTCTTAATAGACTGGACAGCCGAGGACAAGGAGACCCGGGTTTGAATCCTGGTCGTGTGCACTAAGGGTGATTTTCCCTAAATGATTTACTAAGTTATCTCCACGTAAATTCAAGCACACCTAACATTTTTAACCTTCTTCATCTCTAGCACATTAGCGTAATTGGTAAATGCGCGAATAGTCCAAACGGGTAGTGAAATTTGGCAAAAATAAAATAAATGGTACGGTGCACCGAACAGACGTTCTCACCCGTTTATTTAAATTATACCATAGCTCGTAGGATTTGTGAAACGAAATAATATAAATTATTATGGAACCATAATGTGGTCAAATAGCATCGCTTTCAACCGAAGAGGATACATGGAATAATATACACTTTTATAAAAACATATTATTTATTTCGTGCATTTTCAACTCCTCATTTCCCAAAACTACGTTTAAAATATGTATATTTACTTAAAACTCTGAAAATATTGATTTGACAAAATTAGATGTTAATTAAAAGTAGTTTAATTTTAAGGGCTCTACAAATTTGCAATCATAAGTTATTTTATATCTCAAAAAGTTGCGGAGAAATTATCAAAATTGGAAATGTACGCTTATGTAAAGTACTCTCAAAATCATTTTAATTTTAAACAATGACCGAATACGAATTTTAATCAAAATGGCTAGAACCAATTTTGAGAAAATTGTATTGTTCTCTTTTTGCCCTTGAATAAACTATTCTTAATTTTAGGATTGGGGAGATAATTACAAAAAAATCTCCAGAATCTTATAAATACCCAGATACATATTAAGTTTTATCCCAATCAGTGGTATAGTCCCAGTAACAGACAAAGGGCATAGCAAAACCCACTTTTCCGGCTTCAAGCGGTCATGAAATGTCGGTATACATAAAATATTGAATACAATATATATTTTTTACGATCACAAAACTTTTTCTATCTTAAGGGTCATGAGAGAGTAAAAGTAAAGAAAAAATCCCAAAATTAAGATGAGCGTGTGTATTTTGCCAAAAATCTCGCGTAACCCTAATAACTATCAAAAGTGTCACAGGTTTAGAACTAATAGCTTAGATTGATTAAAAAACCAAACAAGAAACATGAATATCTCAAAGTTTAAATAAATGCTAACATTTTAAACAACATTATAACATTTAAAAAAAAGGGACCTTTATTAAGATAAGAGAATATGACCGTAAGCTAAAGTATTATAAAATTAGTTAAATAGTATTAAATACTATAAATATATACCTTTTAACTAATTTTTATTTTTCTACTATAAATATAAAAATATATTATAAATACTATTGAACTAATTTTTATTTTAAACTAATTTACTGTTTAACTAATTTTTGCTACTATAACATTTTTAATAATTAATCAAGTTAGTAAAAATTAGTTCAATAGTATTAAATACTATTTACCGATTTCTATTAAAATACAATTTTTAATACTTTAGTTTAAAAACTTATTTTCTTACATTATAAATGTAAAACCAATTTTTAGTTTGTAAGATGAACAGTTGATTTATTAGAAGACGGGAATAGCACCGTTCATTAGATATTAATGACCGCATTGTGGTGATTGTGCCTCTACAACTATAAAAATAACAATGACTAGTTAATTACTCAACAATACGAGATGCCAAGCATGAGTGGTCACATGGACTAAACGTTTAGTTTGACGACAATGAGGATGCTGGGGTTCGAATACTAATCAGGTGTACTGACGGTGTTCTTTACTAAATTATTTATAACTTTCACTTCCGGCAAACGCGGGTATATTTCATAAAACCTTACCTCCTTTATACCCACCCCTTTAGTGTAGTGTAATGGGTATAGCCCGAATGAAAAGTCAAACACGGTTGGGGGAAAGAAAAGGGTTTGTTTTTTAAATTTTTTATCAATCTTATGAAGGAGTGGTGAAAAAAAAGTAGCAATGGCTTAACAGATTTCTTTCCAATTTTTTTCTTCTCTAGAATATACACCAAATAATATCGAGGTGTGAACAATTTAAAATTCTACCTGATACTTTTACCCAAAATATTAAGTATAAATATAGGATTTCTTATTTCCAAAAACATATAGTTTCATTCTATCTAAAATTAGACAACGATTTGTTTGCACAAAAATAAACATAATAAATATTCAGCCAAGCAATTAAAATCGATAAAGAAATATAATTTAATAGATAGCTGTGCCAAAAACTATCACCAACCCTGGGTACGAAGTGGCGTGAACCATTGGAGGAAATGTATGTTTTTATCGGTGGTTTAGTCACACCTGTATCCTCACTACTGGTACCAAATACTCGTTTTCTCGCATCTTCAATAAGCGTTGTGGAAGTGCCACGCATGCGCAGTTCAAAGTTCCCAAAACATTTTGTATCCAATTTTGTTTGTGGACACAATTGAGTTATAATTTTAGATTGACAAGCGTGAATTCAGAGGACATTGTTAACATGTGTGTCTATTGAGTTTTCTTTTTCAAATTAAATTGGCTTATTTTGAACCATGGTAACTATGGGTGGTCAGTGGCGTGTCTTCCTACTGAGATAAGGGTCCCGGGTTCGATCCCCAACATGGCCTAAAAACGTATTATTGCCAAAATGTGGATTTTCCCCTTTCACAGTGATGAGTCAAGGTGGGATAGGAGTGGAAACGAGAAAAGGTCTAGTTTTTTTTGTTTTTTACAATTTTCATAGCAAACAATTATTTTTGTAAAATAAATAAAACAATGTTCCAGTAAAAACGTAGAGTTTAATTTTCCACATAAAAATAATCTCAACATTTCTTGAATATCTGTCATGAGCATATTAGCCTTTTTGGATGATTTTTTTTTTGTAATGAAAAAGTTATAATCAAATTCTAGGACAGCAATAACAGATATTCAATAATGGTTGGGATCACCATGTGAAGAAAATTAAACTCATGTTTCTACTGGAACAATATTTTGTTTATTTTACCAAAAACCATTTTTTCTATAAAAATTGTGAAAATTCTGCCCTTAAATCGCAATTCCCGCCATTCTTGGCTAGAGGATGAGTGGGACATCTGGTTTGGATAAAATAAGTTAGTTCATTAGACGTTTTATGATATAATTAGTTCTGTAAGTACCTCAAATATGTTTGTAGAAAAACAACATTGGATGCTTGCACACATTGCCACCAGTACCACAGGAACATATACATGGATATAAGACTTTATTTCGTGTGTTGGATCAAACTTGTCCTCGGAACCCAAACATAGCCCCCCCTAGAAACAGATTGAAGAGGGTAGGAGTATGGTTGAGGGGGAGGGAGGGAGGGGGGAATTCAAATAGAGAAAGGGACCCCCTGCCGAGTTTATCGCAACTAGATTGAATGGAGTGTAGTGATTGGTGCGGCGGTGTGATCAACGTGTGTGTCTACGTATCTGGGGGGATACCGTTCGTTGTCAGGTTGCTTCCTACATTGTGGCTCCCAAATGAAGACGAACCAGACAAAAGTTTTCAATTAATGGAGACAAAGCAGCCAACCTTTTTTTTGTTTGGGGGGGTCGCCAACCAATTCAAGAGGCAATCCACACAGGTGGGAGCTTTCAAAGTCTAATTTAGGGATTGTAGGGTTGGCTATGGTGGTCGAGTAGGGATTCCAGCGGGAGATTCCATCCTGTATGGCCTGATATTCTCCCTTGTCCCAAGGCAAGGAGCGTGGAGTCGATAAAAATTCCGTATCTTCACAATAATTCTTTATAATTTTCTGTGTTACTAATTTGAAGAATAAATGCTCGGTTTTAGTCACTGCGTCTCAGTACTCGGCTCGGGTTGCACACATTATTTAATAATAACGATATTGTATTGGGGAGTAAGGTAAAATTTAAAGTAAATATACCCGAATTTACGTCAAAGCATTGGAAAATAATTTAGGAACATTCACTTTAAGAATACGTACCAAGCCGTGATTCAAACCCAGATTTCCCTACCACGAGCAATTCAGACTAAATGAGCTTAACCTTTTGACCTCGTACCCACTGGTTCATGTGTATTTGTTTTTTACATTATACGTTTTTTGACAAAACTGTCTTTAAGAGAGAGACAGTTAAAATAATGATACTTTTTAAAATTCATTGTATTCTACAGTAGTCCCATTGCTTCTTTGGTGCTGACTGACAGCTCACAGCTATCACTTCTGACAGTCAACATTTAGGTTTATACCTAAAATTTTGACTGTCAGAAGGGATAGCTGCTAAACACATGTTATTGCAGATCATATGGTTCAGCGTAGGGATACATAATTTGGTCTGGTAGTTTTAAAAGCTTTTAGCTGTCAGCTGTGAGCTGTCAGTCAGCACCAAAGAAGCCATGGGGCTACTGTATATTCCAAAAAAATTAAGATTTATTTTATTCAGACCAGACCATAAAATGTATTTTTTAAATATTTGTAGAATCTACATTATATACAACCTCACTCACAATTATCATAAATATCCTATTCAAATAGTTTATGGGAGTCCCCACCCAATTTTTAGATAAGTTTCAGGCCAGACACTGCCATCAATGAAAAGGTCACATATTTTATATTTGGATGGTTGGCAACTCCTAGTTGAGTGCCTAAGATTTTATGTAGAGAAATACCTGAATCAATCCCATCTCAATGAATGGGTTTATTTTGTTACCTAGTAAGTTTCTGGCACCAATTCTGGGTATTTAAATTGACTGTGACATTTCAACGCTTACGTGAATAGCTGCAAAGATTACCTTTACCAGTGTTTGAACAGTTAAAATACTTGTTAAACCTTTATTTTAAGTTATTTTAAATAGGCTAGCTCGGGATGCAGTTAGGCAGGTTTATTTTCAAATGGGGTGACCTTGCGGTCCAGGGGTAAGGTGTCAGACTTCTGTGCTGGCGGCCGGGGTTCAATCCTTGGTCCCGGCACAGATTTATCTGATTACTACCCTACCATTACTCATTAGCGTAAGTGCGTATAACCCGAACGGGTAGTAAGACGCGGTGCTAATAATAATAATAATATTTTCAAATGAGATGAAATAAACGTTATAAATGCATGAAAATGATTTTAGTACCACGTCTTACTACCGGCTAGTGTTATACGCCTAAGTACTAATTACGTTAATGGGCTAGAAATTGGGAAGGTTGAATATAGAGGAATTATCCCGCATTTGCATAGAAGGAGAGTGGAAAAAAACATTTAGGAAAACCAACCCCAGTTCACCAAAGCGAGATTCGAGCCTCTATCTCCCCGTCCTCGGCAGTCTAGCTTAACACGAAACCAGAGCGTTAGCCAACTAAGCCACCGAGGCGGGTGACATTGATTTTCGGCTCTATATATGTAGTGATAGAATTTATTATTTATTATTATTGCCTCGAGTGACGCATGCGGCGCTTGGTTGACACATATTGTGTTCTGAAAATTAAAAAAATGAAACCTGGACACGAGAATCGAGCCCGGGACCATTGGTCTTATTACGCCAAATCTTTGACCACTGAGCTATCAAGGAATCGTCCCGTGTCCAAGGTCATTCTTCACTAATATTTTAAGACAGGGTCCATGATGGACGTGTGGAAATCGTCGGCTACAAATGTGTGATTTATTAAGATCACGAGCTATCAGATAATCAGCCACCTTCGACTCGGTGGTTGGCTTATTGCAGCCACTTGTGCAATTATTTTAATTGTAAGGGATAGCATATTTAAGAATCAAATAGCCGAAACTATTATTTATGCTTTTAGTGAGGATTCCTGGATAGCTCAGAGGTTAGAGCATTGGCGTGCTAAGCCAAAGGTCCCGGGTTCGATTCCCGTCTCCAGGTGTCATTTCTAAGTTCTCCTAATATGATATCTATATGCGAGTGAATCCTCACTAAAACAAATATGCAACCCCCCCCCCCC
>CABFOW010004672.1:0-44860 GCA_902141385.1 Timema californicum | reverse complement strand
TTTTTTTTTTTTTTTTTTTTTTTCAGATTGCTGGCGGGCAATTTTTCCATCTCCCATCTTGACCATCTTACGTTGCGCATGAGCATAACGCAGCTTGGGTTCTGTGTTGAACAGAGGCAGTACTGGTTTAGTGAAAATACCTAAAGAAGTGTTGAAGTTTTGTTTTCAGTTTGTTTCGCGTGTATTTAAGTAATATTATATTTAGGTTTTATATTTAATAAATGTGTTTATATTAAAATGGAAGCATTAATTCAACAAGTCAAACCACCACCTCCTTAATTTTCTTCATCTTTCATAACAGCTGCTAACAGCAGCATCTTTCCCTCAGTACTATCACCTGAACTCGAAGAAGACATTTTGGAGAACGCCATCATAACTAAACTTCACTGGAGCAGACCAGAAAGAAACAACACTGAGTTCGGGAGTGAAAAGAGAGACCATGGCTTAGCTTAGCTTAGCTTAGATATGAGTGTGAAACCAAATTGACAAAGTCTTAGCAGAGGACAGCCAGCACAGCACAGCACAGCACAGCATAGCATATCATAGCATAACTTAGCATTCTGTGTGTATGTAACAATGAGTTTTGGATCTTGAATAAAAGGAGGGGGGTTGGGGCAGACAGAAGTACGCCAGTTGCTGTTGGAGTTAGCTCAAAGTGCTCTACATACTCAGCTACAAAGTCTAACCAACTATTGGGGAGAATATCCCGCAGTTTTGAGTCACTTTTGGATACAGAGGAGGACACCCCAACCCAACTTATGTCAATGCTGAGTAGAGAAATTGCCAGAACGAGTACTACCTTTTTCCAAACTCTATCAATTAGTTATAAATCTTGCATCACAATATACACTAATAGCTTAATTAAACTGTGTTAATAAACTAGATTAAACGAGCCCCGCAGTTATGTGCCACTACTTATCCATCCCAAAAGCCGATACTGACACGTTAGACCCACTGAAACCGGGGGTGGCGACAGCAGTCTATATTTTAGACCTGTATTTTTTAAAACAAGGCCAGCCTTGGTTTTGGCTTTGTAAAACCACAAGCGCTTTGATTAACACTGACATTATTTTGATATTTCAACGTTTCTCTCAATAATAGGACAACCTTAAAAACAAAGTTTAGTCCTTAGAGCCCCAAATAAAGTGTCGACAGCTGAAGTGAATACAATCTGGAGAAGATTATATTGCACGGCATCAGCGTGCTGCCGGTATCGACCACAACTTCACCGATTATATTCTCACGACTATAGCCCTATTTTACTATAGCTTTATTTTTTGTTGAAAGCCCCATTTTCATAGGAAGGGCCTTTAAGAAACTATGAACACTTATTTTTTCGGTAAAATTTGTATTATTGTACTACGTTATTATTGCCAGTTCATGAGTACAATATCTATCTAGAATTACATCTGTCTATCACATGATTTGGTATATAAATATACGAGTATGATCATAGTTATAAGAGCTTATGTAGACTAACTGCCAGATACTGTCTATTATTTTTATTACTATAACCACATCTTACTACCCGTTCGGGTTATACGCACTTACACTAATGTGTAATGGTAGGGTATTTGTGAGATGAAATTAAGGACCTACAGTTTAACGTGTGATCCGATCCGCCTGGCTTTCCACACATTCACAAGTTGTGATTAATAAGGTCAGAGGCGAAGGAAGGGTTTGGCAACTAGACAAATCTGTCCCGGGACCGAGGATTTAACTCCGGACCCCCAACACAGAAATATGACACCTTACCCCTAGACCACCAGGTCTCTTGGTTTGTATCACCACACTTATCTTACACGCTAAAAAAAAGGACAACTTAAACAATGTCCTCAAATGACGTTACGTGTATTTCTATGCATTTTCAGGCCTAATCTATTTTATGTGTGAAGCTGTAGCTGAATGTTTTACTGTTTTATAATGAGACGAAACTTTAGGATATTTATGTAGATGGGCCTACTTAAATAACAAGCAAAAAAAACCAAATTTCCACAAATTTACCAAACAAAATGTAACGTAATAAAAAGAAGAATTACACAACAATTGTTTAAAATACTGCTCTACCAATTAGAAAAATGGAATTGCGTTTTTCTTAATAGAATTCAACTAATTGCGGTTCAAGGTTATTACTTCTTACAGTATAAATTTATTACATGTGTTCCTTTGAAAATGTTTTTACTTTTTTCACACAGGTAGGTGCTACCAAATACATAGATAAAACCCCGAGCATATAATCTTAATTGACTATATTCATTGCTTGGAAGACATTTATAGAATTATGTTAGATTCTTATTTTGAAATTTACCTTTTAGCACACTGCAGATTAATCATTTCCAATTGAAGGTTAGGGAGAAGCTCCTCAATTGTATAGTCAAATGGATTTTGAAATAAGGAAATGTTTCCTGCACTTGCTTTAATATCCAAAGAACGCTACTAGATTTGAATTTGAAAATATAAAATCCATTCTTAGCTTGCGGGCCGTACAAAAAGAAACCGTGTGCCAGATTTAGCCCGCGGGACGTAGTTGCTTTATAGGGGGGTATGGAGAAAAAGCATAAACAACGAAATACGAGCAAGAAGAATAGAAGATTACCTATGAAATGATCGAGATGGGTGGAGATTGGGTTTCGGAAGATGGCGTGAACCGTTATAAACACACGCATATATTTATGTGTGTGTTTTTCTATGGTGAGATCTGTCTACTACTCAAATAAGCTATGTTTCTATAGTGTGGAGCGTCCTGTACTCCAGTAGTAGCATCCAAACTTCGATTTGTATAGCCTAGTTAAACGTTTGTTATTTTTAAATAAATAAAACTAAAATCAATAAATTTTTAAATACGCTGTTCTCTTAAACCTATAATAGTGGCTTTGAATAGAAAAATCTTAATATTTCAAGCACTCTAGAAGCTTTCATGAGTGCTGTGTACTAAGTTAGGTTGGAATAAATACATTAAATAATAGTATAAAGTATATTATTAAAATGATCAACCAAAAGCATTTTGTGATTTAACAAAAACTTCTCAAAGCAAAAAAATAAAAACTGTATATATTATGAAAACACAACTTTGAATGTTGGTGACAACATTATGCTATTTCTCCGACATTTTTGAAAATCCACTTTGAAACGAGGCGTGAAGAAATAGCAGTGCCAGTCTCGAGAGAAAGGTAGGCAGAACCATTTGACGAACGAGCCGGAGCCAGTTTCCTTCATCTTGCAAATAATTTCCTTGCCATTATCTCCCGAGGAGCGGTGGGTTTAATTACCAAGCGAGCTGGCGAGTCAGTTGTGTGATGGTGGGGGAGGGAGTTACGGTGTATGGGGTGGGGGGTTTAAGGCCGATAAACGAAAGGGGGAGAGATAAACCAGGGACAGTGTGGGTTTACATAAATAGACCTGCACTGAAATGACACTAGCTAAACAGAAGGAGTGTATATCTGGAAGCATAGACGCGCAGTCCAATACAGCTCACTAGTTAAATGAGAGGAGGGGGAGGGAGATATAAACAGAAAGAGTGCACATCTGTAAGCATAGACTCGCAGTCCAATTAAGAAAGCTCACTAAATATGATATCGCTGAGGGAACTGTATGATTAATATTGGGAAACAGCGTTGTCATTCTCTCGTTTTCGTGTAGTCAATCTCCCCTCAAATGTAAGACAAGTTTCGCAACACTGGTTAGTCACGGATGCCAATAGCTCCTTCTTTCCCCAGCACACCACCTTCAGACATAACTGAAAGCGAGGAGATTTGGCACCAGTTGACAAAGAGAGATATATCGAAGGTAAAGCTTTTCTCCAGAAGACCTGCAGTTCCCTCAGCAATCATATTGGGTGTACTGCCAAATTCAGCGGTAGTGAAATAAACCGAAAGAGTGCAAAGTCTGGAAACACATCCGCAAACCGATACAGCTTACTACCAGATAAATCAACGAGAGAAAGAGATAAATAACAGAGGCAAACTAAATATTAGTAGGAAACTGCATGATTACTAATAGGACACAGTGTTGTAATTTTCTTATTTTAATGTGCTCAATCTTCCCTAACAAATAAGACAAATTTTGCAGCGCTTGTTTAATGATGTTGCTAGTAGCTCCTTCTTACTCAAGCACACACCAACTTCCAACATTACTGAAAGAGGAGCGATTTTGTAACAATTAATTGAGACAAAGCTAATATATAGCTTTTCTCCACTAGACCTGAAGTTCCCTCTACGGTTATATTCAGTGTACTAATTTTGACTTTAACCATTAAGCTATTTAAGGCTGCTAAGTACTAATATATTTAGTAAGTAATACAAAACTTAAAGATATATTACTGAATATGCCCATGACCATTGGTGTGAGCATATAAGGTTTAGAGCAATTATTTTGATTAAAAATATTAACTGTACACCACACATTAGCGTCACAATGAGCTACTCAAATAACTAATATATTTAGTCTATAAACTGAATTATAAATAATAAGCATGTGATAAATAAGGCTAAGTCATGCCTGATAATTAAGAACCAAAATTGAATACAAGAAACAAATCAGCCCTAATACTTTTGTTTGAAGCGCTCTTTCCATCGGGATAGTTCCGTAAATGTGATATACGTCTTCTCCCTTTTTGATAAAAATTACTATATTGGTATATCCCCACTTTATGAATGACAACTTTTCTGAAATAAACCAAGCACGTTGTGTAAATTACGCGACTTCTAAACATAGGGGGGAAATGTTGACACATATGACTGGAAATTTTGCCAGGAAGGAGATAAAGTTTCAACTAGTGTGTAAAAACTTTATTTAAATTTGTAAAATAATTCAAAAGCCGTAAATAATTAACACAAATAAAAAAATCATATGCACATAGATTGCTCGAATGCGTAATATATATTTTCTAGCTTTCACGTTTATATGTAGTACTGGCAATGCGAGTTAAAGAATTCAAGCTAATATATTTCAATCATACCATATGAGAATAGGCCTTATTTGTGCATACCAAGTTTGGTTGAGATGAAATTAAGTTAAATTTATTTATTTTCAATTTTTTGGTAATTTTGGACGTGTGCAGGTAGGCCGATCGACAAAAAAAAAACGGTAGACACGACAAAATGGTCGACAGAAAAGTTACCGACACGACTGGGATCAACTGCTAGACACGCTCATGTATAGATGGTTCAAGTGATAGAAAGAAAACAGGTCGACAAAATAAAAAAAATAATTATGAGTGAGTGGGTCAAGTGGTCGACACGAGAGGACCAACAAGCAGACAAACGGTATGATGGATACAGTTAAGGGTGGGACAAGTGACCGACAATCTGATACAACGATAACCAATTGCTCGACTACGAAATTGTAAACAAAAAAGAATGATGTAAAATGAGTGATTATTCATTTTTTAAATTATGTTTTCAAAAGTCAAAATTCATTTATTGTGAGTTGTTCGAGTTTTTACGTTATGTTAAGTGAGTCCTGATCACACCTTAGTGTATTTAAGTTAAGTGAACGTTACGTTGATCGTGATCCCGACATCAGCAACAGCAATGCTACACATGTCAGTGCTCAAATGTTTAAGACAATACATTGAATTTCTGGTGATGGGACGATCGGGTTTGAAGCAGTAGCAACCATCCCTCAGATTTACCACGCCTTTCTGCGTTTCTCCTCCTCCTTAGATGATGAAATTTTAAGACTCCTCAAAACCGTCACACTCAGTTCTAGAAAGAAGCCTTTGTTTTAAATTTCCAGGCGCTATCTCCACTGGCTTAAAAATATACACTAGTGCAATTTGAAAACTTTCAAACACCCCTTTTCATCCTGTAGAGATATATGAATTATTATTTTGGCATAGTTTTTTATAAACACCCCCTGATGTACAACTATGCAAAATTTCAAACTTCTATTGTAGATACACGGGTATTGGGATAGTTAGCTATCCATACCAGTAGTCATGCAGTTTAAGGCATCGGGCTCGCAATATAATGTTTGCGCAGTTTTTCTAAGTATCTTATTTTGTAATTCTATGACAAGTTACAGCTTTCTATCTACTCAGGAAGTGGGAGAATTAGTGATGAGTGAGTTAGTGAGTGAATGAGGGATTTATCTTGTATATAAGAGATATTATATTACAAAATCAGTATTGATAGGATGTATATTACTGAGTCCACCAAGAAACGCCAACATTTTCAAAGTGTTTTTTTTTAAAGGTTGTACAGACGGCTGTGATTTTTAATGGGATGAAAGCAGAGACTCACAAAGTTCACGTGAAAAAGTGAGTGTTAGAACAACAGTGGCGCTGCAGTCAATCATTTTATAAAATGGCAACTCCAAGCTAGCGATTACAGGCTGTGTGGTGGTATACAGAAACAAAATCGCTCACTCAGGAGCGACAAAACTTCCGCCGTGTTCTCAATAAGGACCCTCCAAAATTCAAGACAGTAAAGAAGTGGTGTGGTCAATTTTTGGTGACCAGTAGTGTGTTGAAAGGACATGGTGTCGGAAATTCCGGCAGCTCGGAAGAGGCTGTAAAAAATGTTCCACCGATATTATATCAAAAGAAGCTCCTGGAAGTCAGTCAGAAAGAGCGAGATAACGTGAAATGAAACAGTTGACAGTTCATAAAGGTCTTCACCGTCGATTACGCTCTGATTTTACAGACACTCAAACTTGAAGACCCGGCAAAACGACAATCATTTGCAATCGCTATGCTAGATCGCATCGATGATGATAAATTTTTTTTCTATCACACCTTGCTCTCGGACGAGGAAGCATTTCACATTTCGGGGAAAGTGAATTGACATAAAGTGCATATTTGGAGATCGAAAAATCCACATGTGGTTGAAGAACACGTGGGCGATAGTCCTCAAGTTAATGTGTGGTGTGGTCTTGTGCATAATTTGTTGCTGAACCGTATTTATTTGCTGAAAACACAGTCACTGACGTGGTATACCTGGATATGCTAAGGATAGATGCCATACCACAGATACAGCCAATAATAATTTTTCAAACGGATGGTGCACCACCACATTGGATAAGTTATGATAGTTCAAATACCTGGCTTTCGCGTTCCTAGGCATTACCCCAATAGATTTATTCTTATGGGGGTATGTCAAAGGCAAAGTGTACTCTACGAAAGTAATCAGCATAATGTATGAGACAGCAAACAACAGAGGCCGTAAACTCTGGCTGTGCCACTAAAGGAACTGAAATGAAATGAACACAAACTATTTTAGTTTTACTATCATTTTCATTATTAATAATGATTCTGTAGATATTCTCCTTCAAACTGTACGTGTTTGAAATGTTGGGCGTCTCATAGTGGACACCCTGTATTGTTTTATATGTTCTCTTCCGTTTACAATTTAGATGTCAAGCACTTTGTTTTCAGTCACCTGGCCCACTCTTTAACTGGATCCATGACGTTTGCCTCACGTGTCGACCGAATGACTGTTGATCGCTTGCTCTTCCTATACATGAGTTTGTCGAGCAGTTTCTCCAAGTCATGTCGACCACTTGATCAACACCCCCTTCCAAATATGTTTAGTTTGTCGACCCTTTTGAATGGTTCCATTTTGGAAAGCCTGTTCAATGGAATCATAAAGGTTGATTACGAATAACTGTCCAAAACCTAACAATAATAATAATAATATTTAGCCCCGCGTCTTACTACCCATTCGGGTTATACGCTTTAAGTACTAATTACGTTAATGGATTAGGAATTAGGAAGGGTGAATTAGAGGAAGTGAACCCGCATTTGCGTGGAGGGAGAGAGGAAAACCATTTAGGAACACCCCCCCACCCAGTTCACCCGACCGAGATTCGAACCTCGGTCTCCCCGTCCTCGGCAGTTGAGCTCAACACGACTAATGCGTTAGCCAACTACGCCACTGAGGCGGGTCAAAACCTAACAACCTTCACCAGACCAACGTAGGTGGCCTTGGAGAGGCACACACAAATTATCTCATAAATCAAAATATTTAGCAAAATTAAAGTCAAATTTAATATTTAAAATATTAAACATAATTTGATATAGCTCGAAAATATGCAACTACAAACATATCATAGAAGTACTGAGAAACGTCCTTAATACAAATAACATTATATAGCAAAACAGCATTAGGTCTATAATTTATATCTCTCGCATCGGTGGGCACACGGAATAAAATGTCAGGCTCACCTTGTCTGGTTTGCCAATAACTGGAAGGTCGGGGTTCTGAATTCCGAACGGGTATACTGGGTTATTTTTTTTCTCTTAAATAATATATCATCCTCCCCCCATGCAAATGCATGTATAGTTCTTCTAAATTTTACCTTCCATTAACGTCACTAAAACGACCATATTACAGATAAGTAATAAGACACAGTGGTAAAAATAAAATTATTTGCATTTAGTCAATTCAATTAACAATATTTCTTAAAGTTAAAATGTTTCTTGATGTTGGTAGCTTTTTGTTAAAGGTTGAGCTGAAGTCATGCCCTAGTATTGTGAGGGTCCGGACAACGCAAGCAAAAGCGTTGTAGTGTATGGGTGTGAACACCGCCGGCCGGAGCGGAGGATTTGTAATTCAAAGTTACGAGAAAGGAATTCTCCCGAGTAGAGTGGGAGTTAGACGAGTGGGTGGGAAGCGTCCAAGTGGCGCAGAAGGGGTGGAGGCAGGCAGACCACGAGCGAGGGAAAAGGGGGTAGGGGTTCACAATCCAGGCTGTTCCCTCGTTTTATCAAAGTAATTTGAAGTTTCATTTTGGACAATTTCTCCTCCCCTAAACTTTATTTCGGAAGCTGTGGAATGTTCTTTTAAGAGAAAGCAGGCAACATTTTAGAGAGTTCGACTTAACAATTCAATATTCATTTTCACACCACATTTATAGACGGACACAGGATGGTGAAGATAACAGAGTAATATGAATAATCTAGGGGTAGGTGTAAACTTAATGCGCATCTCGAAGGACCTTAAAGGGCACATGTGGCCAGCAACCCAGAAGCGCATTATTTAAGATGTATATCTCAATTTTCTTACGAATTGACATATGACAGCTAGAAAAAGTTACTAGATCTGCTTTCAAGTACAAAGGTCAGGTCATGTAATCTTAGGCCGTCACTTATGAGAAAGGTAGTCAGTCCGACTCTTTAGCTCAGTCGGTAGCGTGTCTGTCCACTGAGTAGAGTCTCGGGTTCGATTCCTAATATGGCCGAAAAATCTATTACTGGTGAAAGTGGGTTTATCCTTTTACAGTGATAGATTAACGGCCGGAGGCTGGATGTTGTGTCTGTTCTATATTTAAATTAGTTCATGTGTCATGTTTTGATACATACAGTCGGTTCAGGTGCACGTTAAATACCTCAAATAGATCCAATCATAGAGGTTATCATTTCCTATAAAATAACACCTATAATATAGTGTGACGTTAATCATATTGACCGCAAAAGAAAAAAGCTTGTACTTTCTAAAAGGTGCTATAAATGTCAATTCTTAAGGAAATCGTAACCTAGTTTGTTATTTTAAAATAAAGTTCACCTTAAAATGGTTTAGAAAGGTATCAAAGGCTTGATAGGTTTTTTTAAATATGTATATATTATATTGACTTATTTAGATTTTGACTGTCAAACCGGCATCTTGTCAAAAGTGAAAGAAAGCATCAGGGCGCATCTCATGTTTATACATAAGAGAAGATTTGAACTATTCGAAGGAGTTCGTCAAAGAAAAGCTCAACTATACTATAAGTAATTTATTTTAAATAGTACGTTTAAAGTGCGGCTTATTAACGGAATAGGGAAGAATGAGGAAAGTTCTTTACTCGCGTTTAGAGAGGGTCGGGAAACACACCGTGATAGGTCAGATGTGATGCCAAGAATGAAATCCCGACCTCCCAAACAACAAGCCTTAAATTAACAGTTGCCAACATTAATACACCAAGAAGTCGCGAAACATCGCTAAAACATATTTTTAGTAATTCTAGAACAGGATTTTTTTAGGGACTCTAAATCAGAATACAATAAATAATATGTCTAATGATTTTACCTCAGTGTGGATGTTTAGTAAATGAGAAAAAAAGTTATTTCTAGGTTTTTACATGTATTATTATTATAATTAGACCCGCGTCTTACTATCCGTTTGGGTTGTACGCACTTACGTTAATGTGTAATGGTGGGTAGGGTGATTGTGAGATGAAATGGAGAACCTACAGTTTAACGTGGGATCCGAACCACGGTGGAGGCCTGGCATTCCACACATTCACAAGTTGGGATTAATACACGTCTTGTTAGAGGTGGAGGAAGATTTGTTTTTTATATGTAGGCCCTATATTTACATGTATTTAGAAATTCTTTTTTAAATGAAATATTTAATAAACACATTCTTAATATACCAAATAAAAATGCGTATGTAAACTTAGTCGATACAATGAGGTTATAGGTTTCATATAAATAAAATAAGCAATATAGTATAATCCCATACGGAAAAAATAAATACAGTATTTCATCAGTATCACACGATGATACAATACAGTATATTAAAAAGAGTAACTAAATAAATAAAAGGGTAGGCCTACTAAAATGTTAAAAATAGGTCCAAATAATGATACAAAACACAGATAAGGTTCTCTATAAAAAAAAGTGGGCCTCACATGATTAAAATTTTCACCTGGCGTATAAAACTGAGAAAACAATTCCATTCGCACTATCGCGTAGTAACAAAGGTCACCATTAAAATAAAATGCCAGAGAATAAGGGCTACCTGAGACTCTCCACCAAAATAGGTTAACACTAAGACGAGTATCACAACGTTTTCACACATCGGTGGTGGATCCCCTCTTACCGCCCACTTAGGTGACCGCATGGTCTAAGGAGTCACTCCCACAATACACAAGGAGATCGGGGTTTCAATTCCGGTCGGGTGAAATGGGGCTTGTTTTTTACAAAAGGGTTTACCACTCTTCCTCCACACAAATGAGCGTACTCTTCCTCTAAATTCAACCCTACTCGTCCTTGACACATTAACTTAATTATTAAGTATATGTGTGTAACCTGAACAGGTAGTAAGAAGCGGTACAATTAAAAAGCAAGACCGACCAATGATCTGCAGAACATAGGTTAGGAAGGAATATTAAGTGCATGATTCCCCAGAACACTCATGGGCTCGTACTGTAAAGTACATGTTCTCCCGACACTTAAGTCAGTTATGTGCTAAAACTCCGCTATACTGCAACGTCATAACACTTCGGAGACTTATTTGAGCGCAATAAAAGAAGTTTGATTTAATAAACAAGTGACGCAAGAATATTCAAGACCCAACGATACGAATATAATAATGTGATTAAAATTTATGTTTACATATTTGTATATCAATATTTATGATTGCAACTAGCGCGACATTCACTGAAAAAGCGTTCAAGCACGAACTCTATAGGACAATACAACCTTTAATGCGATAATGAGAGTTACTAAGATTTTTTCTAGTCCATAGCATTTTGGCGGGGAGTTTGACAGGTGCGAATAGGGGTGCTATCTTGGAAAAGAGCACGTAGCAATGTCTCAGCCCACCCTAGCAAAGACTAACCGGTAAGGAAGCCGGCGTCCGCTTTACTTGGGTGTGTAATTATTTGGGATTATACCCGACTTTCTGCCTCGGCCTGGCATATTATGTTCCGATAGTCAGTGTTGTTTCTACAATCGATAGTCAAACTAAGAAATTTCACGAAATAAACATTTAAAATTTATATTTGCAATGATCAACACAGCCACATTAATAAAATAAACGATTAGTGTTAGGCTGAAAAAAATATTTAAATAACAATATTGAATACTAAAAAATTAGAATAAATCTAATGATCGTGATATAAAATGAATAATATGTATAAAAATGACGTAATTTTACCACTTTTAATTTGCTTATACATTAAAAATACGTTTTCTTTATAAATATTTCAAAGTGTGCATCATGCATGTCTCGATAAACTAAATTTCAGCACCATATATTAATTACTTTACCTAAATAATGGTACATGAAAAGCATAAACTAGCAAGTTTGATTCCTTCTAATTTGTGAACTGTAATTATTTGAACTCAATTGAATCACTATATATAGCTCATAGCCATATACTTGTTAAAATAGTGAAACACAATGTTTATTGTCGAATGAGCTTGATTATAATAATACTATTCCCCCCCACCCCAATTGAAATATTGATGCAAACCTAATATACAGTTGTAAATACAGTAAGGATGAGGTAAGACTAATAGAATAAGACATACACCAAAGTTACTAACTACTTTCAAACATCAATACTAACTCTACTTTCATACATCCATACTAACTCTACTTTCATACATCTATACGTCAAGTTATGTAACTATTATATATCATTGTAGATGTTTAAGGGGAACAATTTTCCCCCAAAAAATTAAATTTCCAAGTTAAACAACAAATGTATCAATTAAAATTAAAGGGAAAAAAACAAAAATAGTTCATAGGTTTTGTTGGATTAAAGTTTTTGCACTTTTTGACAGTATGTTTTATTTTTTAATTATAATTATTATATGGTAAAAAGTTTATAAATCTGACCTCAAAACAAAAGCTTGTATTTTCATAATTGCTCTTTCTATAGGCGTTTTAATGAACTAGTTGGAAAGGCTGAGCGGACATTTGACAGATCTAAATCAGCACACTCGTTGACAAGATCACAGGAAGAAAAGGGTCTAGGTAAACAAAGTGGGTCACTTGCACAAGTTCAGTCAGTCCTTTAATTTTGAACTTTTCAAAATAAAATAAAATAAATTTGGTAAAATTTGATTAAATAGCTTTAATGTAAATTGGCGGGTGTAGAGTAAAAATTACATTTTCCAGGACAACAATTTTTATATTTAAAACCCCATAAGGACCCCAGTAAACACCTTTTTTTTTAAATTAATTTAAACATGACGGATCTCTTTTAACTATTATCTAAAGTGCCTTAGAAAGATATCAGGATTGTCCAACAGATAGCAGCACTAACTAAATTTGGACTCCCCCCTTCCCCTCTAACCCTTCAATTGAAATCGTATATTTTCACAAGAATAGTATAAAAGAAGAAAATAAAAGAATTGTCGAAGCGAATTTATTCCACCCGTAATCTAATTTACACTTCGTCTTTGGCTTCTAGAACCATTCCTTGTTCTTGTGCTCTCCTCAAAAACATATTGGTTGACGTTGTAGCTACACCTCTGATTTTTAGTATGTAATAATTTAAATAAAACATTGTGTTTACATTTCATAGCAATTTACTATGAAGTATTTTAAACAATTATGCGTCGAAATACCATATTTAAAGAAAATAGTTATTCTTATATGTTAGTTTCAATTATGTATCTCGATTAATCAACTAAAGTAATATTATATTTAATAATCATTTAACATAACACTTCATCATAGAACGTTAGTAGTAGGGGTGTGAGAAACTTAGACTTGGCTTTGAAAAAAATTCCAACTTCAATCAAATTACTGACAGCTAAAATAGTATATTTATGTTAAATTACTGACATTCTGAGCTGTTTTGTATATTATAAACCAATTTTAATATTTAAAAAAAATCTGTAGTTGACTTGCATGTTGTGATTATAGTGTATCAAATTAATACTAAATATCACACACAATATTTTTTTGTAAGAAAACATCCAATTAATTTTACTGTATAGAGTTGTATATTTAATCATAATATAATATTTTTAAAGCATAAAACTAAGAAAAAAAATATTCGAACTTCAATTCGGCTTCGAGAATAATTCATATTAGAGTTCGCTTTTAATTGAAGAAAATGGGCTTGGCATACTGCTAGTTGGTAGGATAGATACCTAACTAACTGCCTGACAACAGAATACAAGGCACTATAATCTAGCGGGCCCGAGTAACTAACATATGGATATCATGAACAATCAAGGAGTATAGTTGGCCGGTCAGGATCCAAATACGTCCGGTGGTAATAAGCCAAGTGCATTTTGACAGTGAAATTTTCTATTTTCTCCTTGTTGCGATCCCAACTTCAGTAGTAAACTATATACGTATATACGTTTGTTACTGCGTCTGTGTGCATGCGGAATAAAAGGTAAATTGCGTTTATTCTGGTTTGCCGGTGATATAAAGACCGGGATTTGACAGGGCAAAGCTAGCAGAGCTGGTTAGTCGATACAATGAAGCCTAGCGCCTTAGCTATCTTAACTATCACATGCAGCCAAAAATGAAAAAATACGTTTTCAAAACAGCTAAAATAACTATCTACTAATAGGATAAATATATCCTATACAGAACCATAATTTCTGTGATATTTTAGTAGAATTGATTTTTATTTTTAAATTGTAATTAGCTTGGATATAGTTACACAATTTAATAATAGTTTATATAAAAACCCGCTTTATAAAATGTTTAATTCACTGCCACTAGACTTTATTTAAGAACTAAGGAGTAGTGTATAAATTTAGTACATTTGAGTGATTTTTATTTGAACATAAAGAGAAATAGATGGTGCGGTGCACCGCACAAACTCTCTTAAATCTTAAAATAGATACTTTAATATAAATTTGAAAAACGAAATAATATACATTGCCGCAGATACACTCCACCAAAAAGCATACATAAACATCGATAAGAGACTAGTATCCCTGTCCACCAAAGAAAATAATCAATTTCATATTTTAAAGTAGGTATTCCATAAAAAAAAGTGTATATATATTTGCCTATAGCTTAGAAACTAATGATTTTATAAAATTATATTCTAGATAATAGTACTACAACAAGCTAAGTTATTTCGTATCTCAAAAAGTTGCTGAGATATGGTCAAAATTGGAAATTTCTACTTTGGTACTCTCAAAGTCATATTCATGGGAAAATGAAAATTGTCAATGTGCTGTAATGCCAACAGTGTTTAAGAGCAAAATTTAATCAAAATTGTTTGAGCGGATTTTGATTTAAAAAATTGTCTCTTTTTTGCCTAACAGTAAACTACCATTCATTTTGAGGTTAGATATATAATTCCAAAAACTCCTGTTTATGAAAACTCTAGTTCAAGATACACACAGACATAAGGCATCGCAAAAACACACCAAAAAAAATCGATTTTAAGGGGTCATAAAACAAACTATCAAAATTTCGAGTTAGATTTCTTTGAAGATCACAATACTTCTCTCTTCGAAGAGTCGAGAGAAAGTAAAAAAATATATATATAAATCTTATGACCACAAAAAAAACTTCAAATAGAAATTAACATATTTTCAAATATACCAACCCACATACACATTACGTAGAGAAGACCAAATAAAATCTGGCATTTACCAAAGCCTAAAGCAATACCCAAGACAGGTTCACAGAAAATCGGGTTGGTTACAAGAAGTGTTGAAGACTCCATGCCGAGAGCCTTATCTCTTAATTTTGATTGGAGACGTTGGTGAAAAATGGTGGTTGTACCAGTGTCATTGCCATTGCATTTCATCTCCAGATAAATACTTATGTGTAATTAAAATATATTACTTTCATTCCGTTACTTTAGATTAAATAGTTTTCCAATAATAGTAAAGAATATGACAGCATTAAGTGTGTGAATAAATTTTTTGAGCAAAATGTATTGTTATTTCTTTGCTGCCATTTGTGAAAGTTTTGCCTGGAACAGAATGTACCCCTTTCTCCACGACAGCTCGTAGTTTGGGTCTCTCAAGTAAACCCTCCTTTACCACCCTCTTTGACGACGAGCAGAAAAATGGCTAAATTTATGAGCCCGCTTTGAGAGCGGTGGTTGGATTATCTCGTTGCGCCCGAACGGTTATAAGGCCCTAGGGACACCCCTGCCACAGGTTCCCCAGCAAATACGGGCATATAGGCCAGTCAAGGAGGAGACAAGGATTCAGAAGAACTGGACCGGATCTAGTAGTCTATAATCCCTCCCCCCCCCCTCTCACGCGCTTAAGTTTAATTTTAGTTGACATAAAAAGAAAGTGAAAAAAAATTAGTGTGGCCAAATCAAATATCAAAAGAAGAACGGAACAGGCTAAATGAAAATTAAGAGTTTAAGTATATGTACCAATAGGTATATTTTACAGCTACGGCTAAAAGATAGGATATTACTTTTCTTCATTAGGTCAGTTTACTTAGATTCGTCGATAGCGTGTCTGCCTACCTACTGAGCTTGTGGCCTACAAAGCGGGTGAAAGGTCTGGATTGAGAGAGGCGGTACCAAGAGCCTATTAGATGTATACATCTGAGCTTGGTACCTATAATCCATTCACGGTAGGAATTTGACTTCTGAAAGGTCTTTTTCCCTACCATAAATCTACTATATAGTAGGATATTGGTAGGAAAAAAAGACCTTTCAGAGAGAAATTCCTACCGTGAATGGAATATACAAAGCAGGTGAAAGGTCTGGATTGAGGTGGTACCTAGAGCCTATTACATGTATACATCTGAGATGGGGACCTACAAAGCAGGTGAAAGGTCTGAATTTATAGAGGTGATAGCTAGAGCCTATTACATGTATACACCTGAGCTTAGGACCTACAAAACAGGTGAAAGGTCTGGATTGAGGTGGTACCTAGAGCCTATTACATGTATACATAATGTCATAATATGGTGTGTAGAGGGACGATTGAAGGGCGGAATTGGGGGGCAAAAGTTGTTTATTATCAAATACTTGAATCAAGCTTAAAATTATTTTAGCTATATATTGATGATATGCTTAACATAAAATACTAACAAATAATGGCAATTAGATATGAAAATCTCTCGATACAATTTTTAGATCGTTAAATCCCTGAATAATTATTTGATTTTCTATAGAAGTATTAGGGTGCCCATACACGGACTGACAGTTCCAGCCTTCAGGTCACTTTGCGTCACACACACACACACACACACAGGCGGACTGCAAGTGGTTGCCTTCAGTTCCACGAATTCACTCGCAAATGTGTGTGTGTGTGTCGGCAGTTCCGATCTTCAGTCTTCAACTTTCAAATGAACCAAAAATGTTGAGGTAACAGTCCAAAATGAGGGATTTAGCTATCAACCAGCCAGCTTTCATTACTGGCTTTATTGATGCATATCACCAACTTCCGATTTTATGGAATATCAAGTCAAAAGTGTATAGTAACAGGTATAAAAAAGGCCTACAAAAAACTCGTTAGTTACTATACAACAATTGATGAGCAGGCTAATGAGGATAAAGTAAAGGGGAAAAAAAAAAATATACAACAATTGATGAGCAGGCTAATGAGGATAAAGTAAAGGGGGAAAAAAAAAAGAGAAGTGCGTTCCGGAAAGAGCACAAAAAAGTTTTAAAATAAAAACGTAGTGGGAAAGGTTCAGATGAGGTATACGAACCAACGTTATGGTATTACAAACTAATACTATATACGATATCACAAGAAGACCCAAGGAAAACTATTTCTTCTGATGACTGGTCCTGTGAAGAAAATGAAGAAGAAGCAACTCACTGTAATAAAGTAAGCAATGCAACCTTTATTAACCTTTATTCAAACAAATATTACTTGGTGATTTTTAATAAAGTATATTGTCATTTAAACTAGTGTTTCTCAGCTATTTTTTTTAGCCTAGCGCCCACTTATGACAATTATATGCTGGCTACCGACACCGCACTCTTCTTCCCAAAGTAGGTTGTAATAAACATATGAAAATCAATGACAATAACCTTAGACAATGATCACAAAATAGCAGCATTTTCCTTCGTGACATAACTTATAATCCTTATAATTTAAACACAAGAACTTATAATCCTTATCATTTAAACACAAGTTAAAATATAGCTTATGTTAAATATTAAAAGCATAAATAGTTAAACATACTATCTAAATTATTTCACAAAAATACTACAGGGAATTTAATAATTTGTAATTAAATATTTTGCTGTCTGATATTGTTAACATAAAAGTATTATACTGTTGTCTACAGAAACCTAAGAGCCCGCTATCCCTGTAACCACCATTTAAATTTACCAATTCCTGAAAACCATCCAGGATGAGAAACACTGTTTCAAACATACCAATTAAAGTTTATTTTTATGTATTAAATAAAATTGTTTTGCCAATAAACTTGTCCTCCACCACTGAAATAGTTCTTATAATTATTATTGTCTTTGTTTTCTTTGGCTTCACATGATGGATTTCGTCCATGTCCTTGCTGTAATCCGTCTAGTCTTATTCCTGTTCTCCACTCTCCCCTTATTTAATCGCCAGTGTCGAGAATTTCTCTATCAACGTAATTGTTGGATATATAAGACATCTTGGAATAACGCCTTAAAAAATTATATAGGCACATGAGGAAGGCACTATTTTTTCTCATCTTTGAATTTGCTTATTAATCGGCGTATGGGAAACTAACTATTCGCTAGTATTCCAAAAGCGTTATTTTCAAAGCAATGTATGATTAATTAAGTAAGTATAAGAACATTTGTAAGACCTATTTAAAAAAAATTAGCTGAAAATTGAGGAAAAGTTCACACTTATTTCCATTTTTCTGCGTTTCAATTTGATATGTTTTATTATGTAATAGGGAATGCCAGGTCTCCACCGTGGTTCGGATTCCACGTTAAACTGTAGGTCCTTCATTTCATCTCACAATCACCCTACCATTACACATTAGCGTAAGTGCGTATAACCCGAACGGGTAGTAAGACGCGGTGCTAATAATAATAATAATATTATGTAATATCTAAATAAAGATTTTTATATTTAAAACTTAGCTTCAAATACTCATTTTTCAGAGCATTATAATATAATGTAATCACATGTTACTGGTATTATTTTTCCAAATACTTTTGGGGAAATAATTGCAGATAATTTTAAGTCTACTAGAGTACGACCCGTTGCTAGAAACTTCAATGTTAAAATAAGGCTTTCACATGCACTAATTGATTTTCTCATTCCTGTGTTTCATCTTTGTATGTACGGTTAAACTAATTTTAATGACTTTTCGAAACATATTTCATACATTCTGAGGTAGTATTTCAGATCTTCACTGCTAGTGTTTTTAGAAGTTTTAAAAGTTTCAAGTGTGACAAATTTTCGCGATCCAAGAACCATTCTTTAACCCAAAAGCGTTTCCGATTATTATTATTAGGTTCACAAGTTAACAACAATTGTGTTAGTAATAGACAAAGTTTTTGCTGTGTTATCAAACGAACCAATGTTTCAGCACACGTACACACGATCAGATCGAAAGGCCAAGACTGTCGACTCAAATATCAAACTGAATAGTGTGTGGCCTTCAACAGCCAGTGCCTTCAGTCGGGATCTGACTGTCCATAGAGTGCAGGCCGCCTGTGCCTGTATGGACACCATTCAAGTATCTGGTCCACAGCAGATCCATCGTTAGCAACACATCCAATCAAACGCTTTAGATGTTCGGTGAGAGTGAGAAGACAATTGGAATCGCTATTCTTGCTTTATTGGAACTCGTTTAAATAGCTGATCCCCCCCCCCAACAAGAAAAATAAAAATTTTCACAAAGAGAATACCTTACAAAAGGAAAATTTTCCGTCTCACATCTTAAGGTATGGGTTTCGGTTTAGACCGGAACGGTGCACACATTCATATTTGGTAAAAATTCTAGTTCTTCTGGTGTTTTTAAGGCCCGTATACACTTTCATGTTTAGCTTGCCCCAATAGCCATGCCAGTGCATTTCGAGTGATAGAATAATTTAGGGTCAGTAGCTTAACTTTCACGACCGCTCTTTCCTTGCACGACAGTTGGACTGGCAGGCTATTTGCGCGAGCTAAACATGACGGTGTATATAGGCCTTTAGGCTAGTTTGTGTCGGTTGAGAACGTGCATGTTTGATATACTTTACTAGGCTCCAAACAAGATGAGCTAACGCATACTGACGCTAGTTATGTGAACGAACAACGGAGAAGACGGTACGAAAGAAGAGACACAATGGAGAGACGACATCAGAACTAGTCAAGATGACAGTCACTTCCGGTGTCAGGAGCAATGCCCTACAATTACAGGACTAGAATTAATATTGTATAGTGTGGTGGCCGAACTTAAGATGTTCTAATATTGTTCTACAAAAGTGAATGGAAGTTATTATGGTTTCTTAAATATCCATACAAAAAATTTACACCTGATACCTCGAACGTCTAAATACCGTAAGGAACCGTACAAAAAAAAAAGTAAAAAAGCAGAGCGGCAGTCACCAATACAAAATATATTCCGTTCACGATAGGTATTTACCTGGATGACAGTTCGATAATCATATGTTTAGGTTTTTGGTTGCCAACACTTGTAAAAGATCACAGTTTTGTTATAAATGTAAAGATCTTTAATTACCTGTTATATATTACATTTAAAATAACGTAAACTTAAGTTCTCTCATACTATTTCATTTTTTTAAATAATTTCTTTTTATCAAACTCTAAACAATATTTTAAACATAATTAAAAGTACTTATTTTTCGTTTTGGAACGTTACTGATTTTGTGTAATATAGTGCACACATCAATACCTTTTAATACAGGCATCGTATTTACTTGGAAAAGAGAAAATTGTTGTCATTTTTTTACATACAATAAATGATTGAATAAAATATTTTCATCAACTGCGTGTCTGCATCATTGTGAAAAACTTGTTTACCGTCATGTTCAACCACATGGTTTAAGTTTGTCAGTCGCCATTTTGAAGCTATGTTCGTTAGAAGTTTTTGTGAAAGTGGTGTTAATATTTTTTAAGGGGAATAAATCTATAAATAAACTTTGTGTCCGACCTCAAATAAATATATATATATAATGTTGGCCTAAATTACTGTGGTTAACTATCACATTAATATATTACTATCTGTTTTCAATACAATCATCCAAAGTGATAGATGTCAGCTGTTGGTCGTAGTGATATATTAGGGATTACTTCTAGTAACATTTCGAGCTGTCATCCAGGTAAACTTAGCTCGTGAATGACTTATAAATATCCGTCTAGTCACCAGGAGAGAAATGCCAATACAAAATATAGAGACGTTCAGTAGCCAGCTGAGCCCTCAATACAGAGTATTAAAGAGCCGCCAATACACGTGTTTCATAAAAAGTTTATATTATTTAATTTATGCTCTTTCGTGGAAAATGATGATGATGATGGGATTTTTGTGTTTTTGCAACCATGTATAACATATTTCAAATATCTTACAAGTTTTGAACCCGCCTCGGTGGCGTAGTTGGCTAACGCGCTAGTCGTGTTGAGCTCGACTGCTGAGGACGGGGAGATCGAGGTTCGAATCTCGGTCGGGTGAACTGGGGGTGATTTTTCCTGAATGATTTTCCACTCTCCCTCCACGCAAATGCAGGTTCACTTCCTCTAATTCAATCTTCCCAATTCCTAATCCATTAGCGTGATTAGTACTTAAAGCGTATAACCCGAACGGGTAGTAAGACGCGGTGATAAATAATAATAATACTAGTTTTAACTATATACTTGCATGTTTAGGTAAAGGAGCGAAAAAGTTAATGCTGTAGATCTTAACATTTATTTCATTCGAAAACTAACGAGTGCTGGAGTTAAATAATAAGATAATAATAATAACAATAATATATAGCACTGCGTCTTACTACCCGTTCGGGTTATACGCTTTAAGTACTAATTACTCTAATGGATTAGGAATTTGGGAGGTTGACTTGGAGGAAGTGAACCCGCATTTGCGTGGAGTGAGAGTGGAAAACCATTTAGGAAAAACCACCCCCAGTTCACCCGACCGAGATTCGAACCTCGATCTCCCCGTCCTCAGCAGTCGAGCTCAACACGACCAGCGCGTTAGCCAACTACGCCACCGAGGCGGGTAAATAATAAGAATCTTATGAGAAATTTCGCAGAAATGAAAATCAGAAAGGTTATGATACAAGTGTAGTTTGTAATAACATCATAAAAGGCACTATACTTTCATTTTAATGTTTGTCTTTGAATTATAATAGTTGACCACTTTTATTGTTTTATTGTTCAGTGACTACTTTGTAGATTAAAAGGCTTTCTGATCGACAGCATTTTTCTAGTAGTGAAGTGGTGCGGTGAATAGCCCAACAACTAAACAAGGATTGTGTGATTGAGAGGTTGGATTAGTAAATTGTACGTAATTCTTACTTTTTATATATATAATAAGCTACTAAAATTATCAATTAATTTTTATTTCACCCAGGCATATTTTTTTAATATAATTTTATGCAAAAATACATTAAATATGCACACAAAAGTTTTCATATGTGTTATTGTTTAAGCTACATTGTCACATAAGCTTATATATAGTTAATTTCCCTCGATGTTAATGTAACGCCCGCCACTAGTATGTAACCCAAACGAGTACAAAGACATGGTTAAAAATAAAACCGTATTCATCTGAACAAACGAAAATTGAGTTAATGCCTTTCGCATTCAACATGATACATCGATAAATTTATACAAAATGTTTTTTATAAACAGCACTTTTAAGTTTTTACAATTACACATCTGCTTCTAGAATTGCATACTTCTTGACGTGGTTTCAATGAACAGGTTGTTATAACTATGAAAATTGTCTCACTTTCAAAAACCATTACCTCTAAACGCTTTTGTAAAGCCTAACCATTTAATAAGGTACACCCTGCTTCTAAGCCCCTTCCCTAAGACTCTTTAGGTTATACAAATTCACACCAGGCCTTGTCAATAGTAAGCCCCTACCTAATACTCACTTTGGTGGCCGCATGGTCTAAGGCGCTACTATCTCACTAGACAATGTGGCTGATGACTGAGAGATCGAGATTCGAATCTCGGTCGGGTGCACGGAGGGTATATTTTTCTAAAATGGTTTTCAACTTTTTCTCTCCACGCAAATTCAAGTAGCCTACACTTCCTCTAAAATATAACCTTACTCATCCTCAAAACCATTAGCGTAATTAGTAAGCTACATAAGCGTATAATCTGAATAGGTAATCAGATGCGCGGTGTTAAAATCAACTAATATAGAAAGACTAAGTAATGTGTGGGAAGGAGAGGGGGTGATAGAAAGTAAAAGAGTGTAAGATAGAAAGAGAGTGAAAGAAAAAAGATAAAGAAAAGGTAACATAAGCAGAGAAATAAAAAAAAGATATAGAAAAAAGAAGAAAAAGAGGAAACGAAAAAAGGAAAAAGATAAAGAAAGAAAAAGAGGAAAAGAGAAGGGAAAAAAGAGAAAAGGAAGCGAAAAAAAGAAGGTAAAGTCTACTGCTATTTCCTTCATCCTATAGAGCCGGGCCGTACCGAATCGTGCCAAAACAACAATGGTACTATCTCTCTACATTATATTTCACCTATTACTTGTGTACAACTAATAATCCGATAATACAAACATTATTTAACAAATATTGTCTTCTATTTTCCTTTAAGTAGCGCTGAGAGTAAATACAGTACCACACAGTTAATTTCCATTTATTCAGGGATTGTATGCATTTAGTAGATTCGTTGTGTGTTGGTGTTGCCCGTGTAAAATCGAGAAATACGTAGAGAAAGAGTATCGAGCCATTTCACGGCCCAGCGAGCGCCGAGGGTTTTCGTGGGGGTGAAGGGGAGGACGAGGAAGAAGGGGAGTGGGGAGGTAGCCAGAAACTGTGTTGTCCGAGTAAAACTCGGTCGCCATGATGGACTTTGGCTCCCAAGCGGCCATAGTACCTTTTCCCTTCTCACCCTCCAACACAATACCACACTTATATGATGCTCAAACTAATGCTTATGATTAGCTCAATAAGTAATCTCCCTCTCATAGTGAGTGGGAGGATGATACCAACGGAAAGTAAAATAAAACATATGTGTATATAGGATGTGCGATCGTTCTACGAACCACCACAAAAATAGCACGATTGTAAGGTACAAGATTTTTGTGATATGGCAACTTTGTATCCAACGCTTTTGGAGTGTTGTGTAACAGATGAGATGCGCGACGCGCTAAAATATCGGTCGCCAAAATGTGTCTTGTAGTACTAAGGATTTATCGCGCCTCGCTTTGGGCGTAGATTGAAACACTACGGATTACTTCCTTGATATAAGAATGCTGTGATGATGTATAGGTTGTCTAAAGCTCCGTGACCGAGCGCCTATCATCACTGTACGGAAAAGATACCGTTTAACCAGCTGTCTATAGCTCCGTGTTCGAGCACTAATTAAATCGGTATATTAATAAAATTGAAGAAAGATAACAGTTGATGGCTGTTATTTCACACACGGTTAATTTAAATTACACCTGTTAATTATTTGTACATATTTCAATTAAATGTTTTATATCACTGCACACTTGTGATATTGATGTGACTTATTTTATAATGTGTTAGACTGTGACTGACTTGTGCGTAAGCGAGATCTCGGTGTAGATGTTTTGATCCCGGAGATGTCTTAAAAATACGCACAATGGTTTATATATAACATACCTCTTTCCTTTCCCTCCCCTCGTCAACAGTGTAAAATCCAACTAATAGAAAGAGTCCTGGCGAAAGGCTAGCTTCTTATTGGTATAGAGAAATGGCGTCTTTTAACAAGAATTGACGCAGTTATTCTTTTAACAAGAAAGATGGTATAAAAAATATATTTTAGTGGTGAAATCCTTTTCATATTGTTTCTGAGAAGCGCATGTTTCTTCATGGATGAATCTCAAAAGGATATTCCACATATATTACTTTAAATAAAATTTACCTTCATCCATGACTTTTTACATAATTTAGATTAATCCAAACCAAAATCATTACAGTCTTGTAGGGTACAAAGATGTTGTTGGGTGATCCCTTTTAAAAGGTGATAAGGACGAAGGTTATTTAAGAATCATCTCAATTCTAAACCATTTACCAAGGAAGGGGGTAGCTCAAGTCACGACTCACACGGCCGCGGGAGATAGGGGCGAAATTGTGAACGATCTTATAGATAAGATACAGCACCTTTTTTGCTTGGCTGGTAGTGAGCAATCTTAGCTCGTCAGGAGGGAATGAGGTTATTTATATAGCAGCATCGTTGGAAGATAATGAAATCCTCTATTCCACGACAGTCCTAGAAGGGAATGTGGTCCTCTAGTTTACGGCAGTCCTAGAAGGGAATGTGGTCCTCTAATTCACGGCAGTCCTAGAAGGGAATGTGGTCCTCTAGTTTACGGCAGTCCTAGAAGGGAATGTGGTTCTCTGTGGTTCCGGATGGGAAAGAGATTATTTAGTTCACGGCAGTCCCGTAAGAGAATGAGGTTTTCTATTTTACGGTGGGAGTAAAATGCGTGACAAGTGTGAAATATGCACCCCATTTCAGGGCAATGATAAGAGGAGAATAAAGTGTTTCATCGGGATGTTTTTTAAACACTTTTGGTGATTTAAAAAAATGTTTATTCAATATTAGTAGTATGAATAATAAAACGTTTTCGGTATACTTTTATTTTATCCTTTTGCTAATGTGGGAAGTACATAAGAAATATTCTGGTTATCATCAAGTTTATATTTGACACGACCGAGCTAAAAGATATACCCAGCTTTATTAAGTTCAGGGACAATCGGGAATGGACCTTTCGTAGAACAAAACACCTAATATAGATAAATGTAAATCTACAACTTTCTAGAATACCAAACTCTAGTGACTTTCAATCAATGTTGGTGGTCGAAAATGGTTTTGTTAGAAAAATAAGGGTATATATATTTTATATATAGTCTAATTTCCATAGGTAAAACCTTATTTGAAGGCTATTTATGTGTTTTATTAGCACAGCATCTTAGGTCTAATACATGTTCATGTTATACGCCTATCTATGTGGTAATTACTCTAGTGGGTTAAAGATTAGACTTAATTAAGGAAGACTTAATTAGGAGAAGTGCACTCGCATTTGTGTGGAGGAAGAGTGGAAAAATATTTAGGAAAAAAACCTTAGTGCACCCGACAAGGATCGAACTCCGATCTCCCCATCTTCGGCAGCCATAGTCCAACACGAGAGTAGCGCGTTGGCCACGTGGTCATCAATGCGGGTATTATTTAAGCTACTAGAACAACTTTCTCATTCTCATACGTCAATTGGCCATTCATGTGGTGTAAAGTTGTCACTTTTGATAGATAAGCCTAGTATCCCTGTCTATAAAATAACACTAATAATATATCCGTTTACAACTTTAATACTAAATTAAATATTAACTAACACACACAGAATTACCAATCAAGAAAATGTAGACAAAGATAACTCAAAGTTGCTTTTTATTAAAGTAACGAAGTTACAAACTTTCAACAAGAGGATCATTAGTTTTTATTTATTTAAGGTATTAAGGTGCACTTTCTGAACCGAATAATTATATCTGCACACGAAAATTTAGGGTGCTTTTTTACATGCCACCCTACTTCCCCTCTGAAGAAAGTTGTGATACGGATTTTTATCGCTCAAGAAAAATCCGTCACCCCAGCTGGGTTTGATCCCACAAACATCGGACGGATCCTGAGGCAAGCACCGACAGCATCATTAGTGATTTCACGGGTTCAATAGCCTACATGTTATATATGTAAAGATAGTTTTCGGACATTCTGTGTTAAACATTTTTTTTATCTTTGTTGACAACCAAAAAAGTTTGTATTTTATAAAGGGTTCTTCCTATGAACATTGTCCAGTATTTGCAATTGTGTATGTTACTGTAGTATTACGTATTGAAATCGTGTGTACAAATAACTTCTTTTTAAAATATCGTGTTAAATTCAGACTACGAATTTGAGTACTCAGTTTCTAAAGTTGTCGAGTATCCCCATCCTTAGTCCTATGTGTAGATATAAAGATAATCCCCGATGTTGTTCATGCTGGCTCGCGCTAGAAGAAGCTTGCGGCCGACCTACCCTAACATGGCACTCCAAACCCCTTCAGCTACTAAAAGGTTTATACAGTCGAATAAACTGCATCGTTTATTGCACATTCAGGAGAGCCGTAAAATCCAGTTTTACATTCTCGTAAAATTAATAGGAATATTGTTCTCTTTTCTTGTGAGAAGCTCCCTAGCGCGAGTTTTACTGCCCTCGAAGCGCGCGCGCGCGCGCGCACACACACACACACACACACACACTTTACTGCCCCAACTTAGCCACAAGCTCCAAGATGAAGCTCTAGCAAGCATGGGGAATCAATAAGACCCTAGAGTGGATGTTGTAGTCGTAGAACAGACGAAACGGTTGTTTAGTGGTAATGAAAGACCGAGGACCCCAATGATCATCTTCAGTACTAAATAGTATACAGATACGAGGGGGACTGAGGGGAGGGGCAGGCGATGAGTGAGAGAGGTTTAACTTTTTAAGTGATTTAATTACAATCAATTCATAAAAAAAGTATAAAATGATTAATCATTGATATTACAAATCGATATTAACTTTTTACATATAAATAACTATCTATTTACTTGGGTAGTGGCCTGCTCATAGTTACTAAACTAAATACAATAATTGGGTGTTTATTTACATTACTATATTTTATTTTCATAGTTTAAATTTAAAAGAATACCTTCATGATAGGCTAAAAACCTGTGTGTATGCTCAATAATAACTACAGTATGTTACCGGTACTTTTTTTCAACATTCAAAATGTTCTAAGACAAAATAGCTTGTTAAGATTATATTTTATCCAGAACTTTAATCTTGGGTGATGTAGGGTGTGACCTCCCGGTGTCAGGTACAACAAGATGATACTTTACTCAGCAGCAGTAGTGCTTGGCGTCACAAAGAGATTCACACAATAAAGTAGGGGTACCGACGTTCATATAATACGGTGGTGGGAAAAATAACAATCAACTCTACTACATTTATCTCTAAATCGGTTGTGTATATTTAACTTAATTCTCAAAGGTGTAATGCGATAATATTCGGGCCAACAATACCCTGGTCCCAGCAACTAAAATCATAAGGATATTTTATGTGTGTGCATGTCGTTAACGATGCTACACCTCAGTAATGACGCAAATAATACGAGTAGTTTGCTTAAGATCCATATATATTGTATTGTAGTATTTTAAGCCCACACATTGAAATCCTGATACAAGTTCCTGCTACCTAGTTCGGAATAAAGAGTAAAGACACAAACACAATTTTGTGATTTAGTTATTTTTTATTTAGTTGTAGTCTAAAGTCTAAAGTCTGTTCAGCGTAGGATTTGATTTATGAAAGGTCTTTTTACCTACCAGAAACATATTATATAGTAGGATATTGATAGGGAAAAAGACCTTTGAGAGAGTAATTACTACCGTGAATGGAATATATATAGCCAGGGTGTGCAATCCTGTCACCAATCGCCACATGTGGCGAATTGGTAATAAAAGTGTGACGAATTTGAGTTTGACAGCTCTCACAGTAAAATAAACTTTTTCCTGATGGCTTGTGCTGTTTGTAACTTGATATTTCTTGCATATCATTGGAAGCATTCCATTTTATGAATGAACCACTGACGTAACAATGTCATCCAACACTTCGTTTTATCTCTGCATTCAGACAAAATTATTGTAACATTTCACATTAAATTGTCTTACATTTTCAATACAAACTATTTTTATCATTTGCAACTTAGGCAGTTGTACCTGAGTAGTCAAAGTGTATATGTCTTGAATGAACTTCTAGCAGAGTGTGCTGAATTTCACTTTTCATTCGCTTCACATGTAGCTACATTGAAAAATATGTTGCCCATCTTTGCTATAGAGTATTCAGAATAGGAAACATGCTATTAGGCCCTCTATAGTGCAAAAGTTTTATTTATTGTTAATAAACATGTACACAAATTCTAAGGTTATAAAAAAAATTACAAACATTTTCGAAAGTAAAATTTACTAAAAAAATAATATGACAACATCTCTGATTATAGCTCTCCCTTCCGATAAGTTCAGTACTACATTCCCAGTCATTGGTACACATAACATTCTTATAGTGGCATTTTTTTTTAACTTTGGGCCATACGCACCCTAGCTTATTCGCCCTATTTATTCTAACGAATCATGTTGCTGTCATGATTGGACGATCCTCTAACTAACCAATCAGAGAGTGAATTAATCATATACAAAATGTGGACACAAGAATTTGACACATATGAAATTTTTACACACAAAGAAATGTTCTTCTCTGATCCCTGCATAGATGCGGTAACAAAACCTTTATTACACTATTTAAAGAACTTTATCAATATAGGCAAACTACACAATAGTCAAGTTGACTACATTCTTAGCAGGGTGAAGGCGCATTCCTTGAAATACAACCCTCTTATTTACAATCCAACAATTATGAAAACATATTAAACAGACATAAAACTTGAAAATTGAATATTTCAAAGTTCATTTTTGTTTTGTCGTGTAAGATTTTTTAAATAAAAAATAATAATTAAATGGGGGATGAAACAACTTTTTTTTTCAAAGAAAGGAAATAAGTATTCAGCCTTTATTAAAGTAATATAATATAGGATTGACAAACTAATTATTGTTTCTAAACTTTTTGTGTTTTAAATTAAAATGTAGCCTTTTATTCAAGTATCTGTGAGACCTACCAAAGAAATGTAATGTTATAAGAACAATATATATATATATATATAAATCAAATTAGATGAGGGAACAATAAATGGCAAAACCCGCTTCGGTGGCCCCATTACTCTTGTGTTGGACTAGACTGTCGAAGACGGGGAGATCGGGGTTCAATCCCGGTCAAATGCAATGACGGTAGTTTTTCCAAAATGGTTTTCCACTATCCTTCCACGCTAATGCGGGTGCACTTACTCTCAATTAAACCTTCCTAATCCCTAAACCACTTGTGTAATTAGTATATAGGCGTCCAACCCGAACGGTTAGGGAGACGCGGTGCTAAAAAACAACACTGATAAACTTTAGTATGGGCTGGAGCTAGCTTGACTTGAGGTGCTGGGATTTGTTACCAGGCTTGGTGCTAATGACAATATATTTGTTCGAATGTATTTAGTTTTTATTCGTATAGTTTTATTGATACAAACTTAAAATCAAAAATAATAAATTCCTATATAAATCTAAAAATAGTCTTCCATCGGCATGAAACAATTATTTATTTTATCTTTAAGATTTTTTTAACATATAATTTTTAAATCGTCTAGAGCTAGGCTATTTGGTTACGTGAATATGGCAAGAAGGAATTTTCCTGCTGGGATCCAGATTAAAACTGTATGTGAAAACATTTGTCTATTTAGAATAGTAAACATTTTTTATGTTCATCAATGCTGTATAGGCGCGTTTATACTTTTAATCAAAATAGGAGTTGTATTATCGACAGATAAACAAGAGGCCGCACAAGATCAAGTTAATTTCCATATCTTACATTATATTTTATGCATTGGCAAGATGCAAACAAATTAATAAAATAGCTTCGAATTCACAAGTAAGCGATGAAGTAAATTCACTATGATTTATCATAACTTTTCTAGACAAAAGCTATTGCACCCATGAAAATAGTAGCACTAACAATCAAATATCAATCGTCAGTAAACAAACCATGAATTTACCCCCAAAAAAGTGAAAAAACAAGTATAGGCCTAAAGTGACATTTGTCATTCCAAACATTACCCATTTAGGATATTTAAAAAAAATCGTTACAATCATTTTAATAAATCGAATTTAAAAAAATCAATAGGCCTAATTAATAAATCCCCTTAATTTGTGAGCTAAAATATATTTGTTTTAATAAAAAAAACGCCCTAACACATAAAAACATCCAACCATCAAGTTTGAAAGTTTGAACAAAGCCTATTAAACCATCAGGTGTATCCCCAGCGATATAGCCTACAGATTAAGGAACTAACAATGGTAATATGCACTTTTTTAGGGTTATAAACAAGATAAAACATCAAGATTTATCATAATCTCAAGGTCAAAAGTGTTCACGTTTACAAGCGAAAGTAAAAATATGAACATATAACAAATAGCCAAGGAGATAGCTAGATGCTAACATTTCAATATCAGCTGTGAACACAACCAGGTACATTTTAATACACGTGTTAAATTAGCCCGGAAGGGTAGTAAGATGCGGAGCACACAATATGGACATTGCGGAACATTAATACAGGGAGTACTTTATGGGAGATCTGATGAACGTACCGCAGTGCAACGCACTCTGTGTGAACACATCACCAAAAGCGGAGAGGTATGTGACCTCACAACATGACGTAAGAGAGATTCAACGCTTCACAGCGCACTCTGTGTGAGACACTTTAACCTAATTCAATGCAAAGCATAGCGCTCAAACATACTAAAACACAATGCACTCTGAATAGTTCTAAGCAAAAAGTTTATCAAATATGATTACATTAATTAATTAATTAATTATTAATGAGGTGGAATTCTAAGGAAACGTACTGGTATTTGCGCAGAGTGTGGGGAAAGCATTTAGGAGAAAACACCCTCTTTATATCCGGCCGGAATTTAAATCTCAGCCTCGCTATCAATGTCGATGTAGTATATAATGTGATAGTGACTGATCTAACTCTTGGGGGTAATACTTCTATTACCTAGTTCAGTGGTCGCATGGTCTAAGGCGTCACTCTCCTGCTAGGCTAGACTGCCGATGACAGGGAAATCGGGGTTAAAATCCCAATAGGGTGTACTGAGGATGGTTTTCCAATCTCCTTCCACGCTAATGCAAGTACACTTCCTCTAAAATTAAACTCCTCATCCCTAAATCAAAAGCGTAATTAGTTCATATGCGTATAGCCTTAGCAGGTGGTAAGACATTATATTAATTAAAAAAATAATTTTGAATTAGAATGCGTTCAAAAAAAAAACATACCGCACTGTGTATGGATTTTCCTGCTTTTATTGTGACCTAAAAATTGGCTATCATGCACTAAGGCCATTCTGTTTATATATAGTGGGTGACCTGGTGGTCGAGGGGTAAGGTGTTGGAATTCTATGCTGGGGTCCGGGGTTCAATCCTCGGTCCCAGCACAGATTTAGCTGGTTACCAAACCCTTCCTTCACATCTGACAAGGCGTGTATTAATAACAACTTGTGAATGTGAGGAATGCCAGGCCTCCACCGTGGTTCGGATTCCACGTTAAACTGTAGGTCCTCCATTTAATCTCACAATCACCCTACCATTACACATTAGCGCAAGTGCGTATAACCCGAACGGGTAGTAAGACGCGGTGCTAATAATAATAAAATATAAATATTAGTGGCGTCGTGTCAGGGCAAGCAAGCATTGCTTGCCTTTGATTTAAGATTTGTAATTAAGTGTATTTAATATTTGCAAAATTATTCTCATGGTTATCATTGAAATGTAATTCGTTTGAAAAAAAAGCTACGACTTCTCTTGCCCGAAAGATGACGACTAGAACCGAAGTCACTACCCCTCTCTTGCCCTTACAAACCATAGAGAGATGTATGGCGTGAAAGGGGAAATTAATAATGCCAAGGTACTGACCACGTGTCTACACATCTTTAAGCCCGGTACACAATACACAACTTCTTGTACATAAAGTTGTACAAAAAGTTGCAGCCTGAAGATGGCATTGTGTGAATACCAAAACGTGTACAAGATCTGCTTTGCACAACTTATTGTATACAATTTCAGGAAATAGAACCAGCCCTAGAACAGCAACTTTTCTTGTACAACTTTTGAGTTGTAAACATGAAAAATTCCTCTGTTGGACAGTTACTTTTTAAAAAAAATAGTGATTGTAAGAAAAACAGCTATATACTTTAACACAAGCACATAATTATAGTTGAAGGAGGTTAAACCACAATTAATATAAAGGTTTTCCAATGTTTTAAAATCATATTAAATAAATGGCACGAAACTCCACACGGACTTTCTCGCTCTATTATTTAAAAATTGAGATATTTACTCAAAACTCGTAACATATGTGAAACTAAATAATATACACTAGCAAACCCAAACATAAATTGCACTATACTTGCGTTAAAAAAAATTGAATGCCGGTTTTAAATTTGATAATTTTATTTTTAAATAATTAATGTCCTCATTTGTATGTTTGGACCAATAAAAAAGATTGATATTGGTTCCATAAGGGTCAACAATTCGTATTAAAATTTCAACTTCCGGCTAGAATTTTCGACATTTTATTAGGTATTGTACATCTTCAGGTCATCCATCGCATTGCTATTAAATTCCTCATTTATAAATTTTGACCAATAAAAAATGTAAATATTGTCTTTTGAGTCTAAAATGGAGAATATCATTGTTGTACAAAATTTGTCCTAAAAGGTTTAGGGAAAAATAACATAGAACTTTTTGAGATAATTATTTATACTATTTAATTACTCTATGGCATTGGAGAATTATTGTGTTAAAACTTAAGTAGTATCTCTTTACAACCAAAGCTCACAAAGTTGTATTTATTTGCGAATATCTCAGAACCTGTTAGTTTTATAAAAATATATTTCAAATAAAAGTTTTTATTTTTAATAATACTACAATTTTGCAATATTAAGTTATTTAGTATCTCAAATAAATGCGGAAATTTGGACATTTCCGCTTCTGTAAAGTAGGCCTACCCTAAAAGACATTTTCATAGGAAAATGAAAATAGCAATTTTATTTGTGATTTAATCAACGCTTAAATACTAGTTTTGAGAAAATATATATTTTCTCTTTTCGCTGTTTAATAATCTCCTCTTAATTTTAGATTTAAACAAACACACAGACAGATGCCATTACAAAAATCACTTTTTAGGTTTCGGGGGGTCATGAGACGTCGACATCCATCATCAATTCGTGATAGATTTTTTTTTTTTAAGTTCGCAATACTTTATCTTTAGTGTTCGAAAAGTTAAAATATATATATTTGCGTATAACTTGAAAGTTGCATCAGACCGAAACCATTTAAGTCATTTTGCCAAAATATTGAGAGTAGCCATTTTGTTTAGAATATTCATAAATGTTTAGAAATTAAATTTAATCAAAATCGTTAAGCCGATTTTGATCAAATCGACTTTTTCTCTTTTTATCCTTCAGTAAACTACCCTTAATTTTAGGGTTAGATATCCAATTCCAAAAACCCTCGGGGCAACCCTATGAAAAACCTAAATACCAAGTTTTAGCCCGATCGGTAAAATAGTTTAGGCTCTAGTCGGAGGTACAGACAGACATATATTCAAAAACAACTTTTTTCGGATTCGGGGAGGGGCGGAAGGTATGAAACGTCGAGATTCATCAAAATCTCGAGTTCAATTGTTTTTACGATCATAATACTTTCTCTAACTGTAAGATAGCGAGAAAGTAAAAAGTGAAAAAAGTAATATTTGGGAATGATTAAGAAATCATTTACATTAAATACCAATATTTTCCAAATTACTAAATTATTATTTTTTCCATAAAAAGGGCTAAGACACCTTGGGTTTTTTTTCGTATTTTCTTCTTCAAATTTTGTATGCAATCACAAATGCCGTGTGAAGAGTCACTGGCTAAAATTTGTATGTAATCCATGTGATCAAGATATTGTACAATTTATCGCACAACTTTTTGTACAAGAAGTTGTGTCGTGTGTACCGGACTTTGGTTTTGTAGAGTTTATTTTGCAAACCAAAGTCTATAAGTTATTAAGTTATTGCTTTAATCGGTCCGCGTTGGGCGCATATTGAAGTGATACCGTTTAATTAGCTGATAATTGCCCCGTGATCGAGCACTAATTAAAGCAGTACGGAATTGCGGTTATGTAATTGCGTACTAGATTTGTATTTTGAGATAATTGGTTTTTATAGCCCCGTGATCGAGCGCCAATTATTACGATACGGTTTTACAATATGATATTTTAATTGAATAAATAATACCTTTAATTTTGCACATGATTTATTAAAGTGGTTTTATTTTCAGCACTGAAGATATAATTTTATATAATACGATTTAGTTGGACTAGAGATGATTTTTCCGTTATATTACAACTATATATTTTACCGGCACTGAATATTAATATCTTTGATTACAAAGTTCTTGGGTGAAGGTGTTCACTGTAATGTGTAGATTTATGCGACTACTCTATTACCGGCACTGTTAATAATTTGTTTTGTTAGACATATATTCATACGCACGAGCAGATTATATATTACCTACCCCTTGTCCCTTGAACCCCCTTGTCAAAAGTGTCTATACCAACTAATAGAGAAACTCCTGACGACATGTTGTGAAGGCTAGCTTCGTATTGGGTAGAAGGAGCTAGCATCACTTGATTTTTAGTAAATACTACGGAGTTAATGTTTGAAAGAAAAAATGTTTTAATGGTGCAATCCTTTGGAATCATTTCTGAAAAGCACGCGATTCTCCATGGATGAAGTACTAAAAGGATATTTTAAACACAATACTTTAAAGGAAAATGGACTTCATCCGTGCCTTTTTAAATATATGAGAGGGGTCCAAATCAGTTTCATTACAAAGTATGTGTCTATAATAAGTAATAACACAATAATGTACAGCACAGAACAGAAGGACGCCCAAAGCCACCAATATCATTAAAAAAACAACCCCAAATAGCTTCTTGAAGCATAAAAATAATTAAAAACACACTGGGACCTTCCCTTTGAAGCTTCCCATCCAAGCTTGCCTAAATTTTTTTGCCACGAGACGCTGATATATATATATATATATATTTGCGCTCAAACTATTTGGACATATAAATATACAATGGCTATTGTAAATTATTGATGAATTTAAATAATTAATTTGACTACTACTCTCTTATTATTACTAAGAGCTTGTAATAAAAATCCCACAGAAAAACCTGCGGGCTCCATAAAAAAAAAAGTTATCTATTAGCGTTAATATGATTCTATTAGTATAGTTTCAATCAGTGCTACAAACTATACATTTAGATAGCCGTTATAAACAGTGGAACTATGATCACGATATTGGACCCATACGTAATTTACAAATACAATGTGAATTTTTGACCATTACTCCTGTGTTTTTTGCCGTCACCAATACATAGGTCTATTTGCTGACTAGCGAGGAATGAGGTAATAAATAACACATACTTTGGGACTAACAAGGAATGAGGTAACAACACATATTCTGAGACTAGTGAGGAATGAGGTAATAACACACTCTCTTGAGACAATTGAGGGTCACGGTAACAATAGGAGTCAAGTTAAGGTATTTTATCATTTGCTTGAAATTAAGGAGGAACTCCCACACATTTCTAACAAAACGTGTACTACAAACATCCTTAAATCTGATGGTATAGTTCGTTCACGGTAGGAGTTTACCTGGGAAAGGACTTTTTTCCCTACCAGAAATCTATTATATAGTAGGATATTGGTAAGAAAAAAGACCTTTCAGAGGTAAACTCATCCCGTGAATGAAGTATAACTATCATTTAATAGCTTTGTTTATTTTTCTCCTATTAAAATAAAGGTTGTTTGTTTCAACCAAATTTATTTTGTTTTTATATATAGAACCATAAAAATGATATAAATTATTGAATTTCAACTTTTTTTAAAATAATTATTATGATTTTTCTTCCGTGATCACACCCAAATATTGTTTTCAAAAATTTGATGTCTCAATTTTCAAAAAGATTGTTTCTTTGGCTCCTTCCTGAAAAATTTAGAATTAAAATTATGTTTCTTAACCAATTATTTGAACAAGGGTCATATTAAAAAAAAACTATATTCATTAATTAAAAATAAACTTATTGAGATGTGTAAACTATTATTTCACCCCCTCCATATTTTAATACCTTTTAACCTGAAAAGTTTTCTGAAATTGCACATCCTGTGTAGTATTTTTTTAAACGGAATATCCTTGATTTTTAATATGAGTCAGCCACCAAGTTGTTGTGTATCTCTCTTGAAGCCATTTCCTCTACCGCGCTCAGCGAGCGATAGCTTTCCTCGCAGTGCCCCACATGGGTTTGTTATGACTGACGTCACAAACTGGTTTTCGAATATACATTTTTGAGTGAGAATAATCCTAATGTTTCCGCTCTAAAAATGGAAAAATTTCAAATTATATTATTAACTACCCACGCCATTTTAAATATTTAGTACATGTTTGAATAATTCTCTCTTCTGTGTATGATGTATTTGTGATATTTTCGAATCATTTTAGAAATTTTCGCTAAGAAATTTCGTTTGTTTATCTGTGAGGTTATCTTGTACTTTTGTTTTCAATAAAACCATGCCCGTGGGTAGCAAAAAGCCGCAACCCTCTAAAGTGAAGAAAATAAAGTTTTGGGGTAAAGTTGAAACTAAATTCCAATCAAATATTTCTCGATCCATGTTAGAATTTTAATTCGATATATATATATATCGAGTATGAAACGTATTTAGATTAGCTTCGATCCATGTTAGAATTTTAATTCGATATATATATATCGAGTATGAAACGTATTTAGATTAGCTAACAATAAATACACCATCACACCTTATATTATTATTATTATTATTATTATTATTATTATTATTAGCACCACGTCTTACTACCCGTTCGGGTTAAACTCACGCTAATGTGCAATGGTAGGGTGATTGTGAGATGAAATGGAGGACCTACAGTTTAGCGTGGAATCCAAACCACTGTGGAGGCCTGGCATTCCCCACATTCACAAGTTGTGATTAAGTCACTTCTTATAGTTTGAATAAAATTATACACGTCATATTCTCTTATTTTGAACTTTGCGTTAGAAACATGCCCGTTTATTTCATACAAAACAGAAACATTAAGCTTCGTAAGAAAATTTACGTTCTCAGAAATCACAACAATATTAACTATATTAAGAGATTTTACTTGACGGATACATTTCCTCTAAATATATATCTCTTCCTTAGCCCTGCCCCGTTATTATAATTGAAATTCCGTGTAGCCCAGCTGGATAATAAGCAGGGCTAGAATAAGGGAGGAAGGGGTACGGGGGTCATGGACACGGGCCTCACGCTTGAAGGGGCCCTGTAATAAATACCACATGCATATTTTTACTACAATTATTTTATTTTAAATGGGTTTCAAACCTAAATTTCCTCATCATTGACAGTCTAGTTGATTGCCTGAGTGATGCCTTAGACCATCCAACCATTAAAGTGGATAAACAAAAAGTAAAAAATACTTAAAACCATGTGGCATCCAAACCGATCTGTCAACAAAATATATATTAGGCCTACTATTTATTTTATGTTATCTTATTAAAAATGGGGTTATTGTGCACACGGTGCACAAGATTTTTAAAAAGTTCACACAACCCTAACAAGTAGTAAAAAAAAGTTGGAGGCCCCCACTTTTTCCAAGTGGCCCTCAGCTCCAGAATTCCTTGATCCGAACTTGATGATAAGACGCGAAAGAAAATAAATATCAATAAAGTTGAAAGAATGTTTGTCCGGAAATTAAAACCCACTTTTATATGAAGTACAAAGTTTAAATTTGCAAGAAAATAGAGGGCTTGTCCCTTTTAACCAGAAAAATCTTAAAATAGGAAATTTCAAAATGAATCTCCAGTAAATAGAGGGGGTCAAAATAAGAGAATAATCATTTCAGATATGCTACAAAATTAAAATTTAGTGGATAGGTAAGGAGACGTCTCCAGATAATCAAATTAATATTGTTATATTTAATTTTTAATAGAGTTGGAGAAAGGGGAATAAGGCGGTTATAAATATTTTCAAAACTAATAAAAATAGCTAATTTTCGGCGTGGTGAAAAACTGAAATTCAGCAGGCAGGTAAAAAAAAAAGCCTAATAACTACCTGAGTGTCACCTCCTCCTTTCCGTTTATCCCGAGGGGGCCTATAATCTGTCAGGATATGCTATGACCTAGGGGGGAGGTGATTGTTTATTCTTGTGTGGGTTCGTGATTGATGTTAGACTTGGTTTTTAAATAGGTTTATTAGTACTATTATGCTATTACAAATGTGGTGTTGGTAGTGATATTAGAAAGGTAGAACTTAGATAATACTCGGAAGCTTGTGACAAAATAAGGTATTGCTAGGAATATCCAATTGCCTGTATGACTCCTAGGTGATCCCTTCACGTCCCCCGTGCGCAGGTACCTTGGGTTCGAGCGGTAGCCCTCAAAACAAGTACTGATGAACCGGCATCCTAGCCTACGGAGTCCCTAATCGGGAAGAGTGACCCCAAGACTTCAGTGTTGATTAGTCAGCCACTTAGGAATTTTATTAGACAGGTACAAGGCTTGAAAAGGTGCATGGGGGTGGCGGGAGGGAGAGCTAAAAGAGGAAGGATTATCGTCTATGCCCTTGACAGGCTTCAAGTCAACAACCTGTCTATGCGTTAGTGAACCGATGAGGAACTTGAGTTAATATTAAGTACTTGGGTGACATCTAGCAGATTCAAATAAAACTAAACCACTAGAGAATTCCACCTTAAACTTGCACTTGACATGACACAAAAACCAACTCGCTAGTAACACGTCATGTCTCAAGATTGGAACACATATGAAGTAGATGTCTCTAGGGAGAGCTTTGTGTGGACCATTCTTTGATGAAATACGACCATTTGGCCATAAGGTAATTAATTAACAAACACTTAAAATACATTTACACTTGATTACAGAGTTGAATGTCAAAGTGATTGATGTCCCCTAACAAAAGGCCACCACAAGGCCTCAAGTAGTCAAGAGGTTATATTTAGCATACAGGGAGGAAGGGACCTAGAGTAGAAGCGACTCTACTAGAGAAATCCAGCAAAACAAGGTCTGGCTGGATCCTACCTTACAGTAAATCTGTCAGCGGTGGGTGCTGGGCGTGGCGGGAAAGGTGGAGCCTCACAAGCCCCGCCCCCCACCCTAGCACCGCCCTACGCTAAACTCTGCTAGTACAAACTAATAATAAAGTGAGAGTGACCTTGGGACATTCTGAGACAGCCTTCGCTAGACTGAACAGGTGTAGTTGTGGGGAACATCCCAAAGTACAGTGTGATCAAATCAAACTATACACCAGGGACAGCTTCTACAGGACTGATATTTATCATCGTTTGTAGCATAGGTGAATAGTATATCATAAAATGCCATAGCATTTGCAAAACCTGTAACGCTGGTGTCACACACAGCGGAATTCGCGCGCGTTTTTATGTTTGATTATTTTATTATTATCATTATTAGCCCCGCGTCTTACTACCAGTTTCGGGTTATACGCACTTACGCTAATGTGTGATGGTAGGGTGATTGTGAGATGAAATGGAGGACCTACAGTTTAACGTAGGATTTGAAAAGTTACCAGACCAAATTATGTATCCCTACACCGAACCATATGATCTGCAAAAATATGTGTTTAGCAGCTGTCACTTTTGACAGTCAAGATGTAGGTATATGCCTAAATGTTGACTGTCAGAAGCCATGGGGCTACTGTAACTATCGTTTAGAATAACTATAAGTCTACAAATCGCCTCTAGTAGATCAAGTGAGGGTTTAAACGCAGAACATTGTGTCAAAATTATGTGCTCAAACTAAATATTACCCAGTTTTATTTAGCATCAAGAGAGAGGGATGGGTCCTACCCGCGAAGATTCAAGATGTTCCTCAACAGGAAAATAAATAGAATTTATTTCAATATCAAATCTCTATTGAACAAATTTTAAAGTTTTCTCACACACGATTGAGGTTGCAGGGGTTATGACTTTTATAATACTCCTAGAAGCTACCTGTCGAAGCAATGGAAAGAGAGAGAGAGAGAGAAAAAGGATAATTTGAAATACTTTCGGGAAGGGGCAGAACTTCTACATACTCCGAGCCTAGAACTTAAGTCCATCTAACCTACCGTAGTAACTGACAGCTAGCAGAAGATTGCTATTGTCAACAATGGTTGAAAGTCACTCATGTTAACGTATGTGTAAATAAATGATAATTTTCTTAGTAATACTGGATTATCAACCAAAAGTGTTATCAGACACTTCTAATAATATTTCCCTAAAGATTAGTGTAGTGTATAGTGGCCTTTTTTGGGTAACTAATTGAACAAAAAATATCAATGAGACTATAGTGTTTTTTGTTTCACGGTTGTGTCAACAAAATATGTTATAGTGCATGAAAGGATTGTTTAAAAATATTATATTAACACTTACATTGTCTTATAACTGGCCGTAATAAATAATTATAAAATAAATATATTTTTCTAGCTTAGAGAAGGATAACATATTAGTTTCAAAATATAACTTTTTTGGGGATTAGAGGGGGAGCACATGTGCATGAACATAGCCGAATACGGTTTGTACCAAGTCATCAATCTATTTAATTTCGTCTGGTTCACCATCTTAATTTGTGAATAAAACGCAGTCTTTAAGAAACTCTCGTTGTTAAGTATTTTAAATAACCTACACACGAACACTTCTACTAAAAAATAAACATCCAGTTGGTTTATTTTCTTTAAGTTTGTGTTTCAATAATGAAAAAAATGTTTAAAAAAAATTGTTGTGTTGACCGCAAAAAAATGACAGCAGCTCAACATACGATCTTGCAGAGCATATGTTATTATTATTATTATTATTAGCACCGCGTCTTACTACCCATTCGGGTTATACGCACTTACGCTAATGTGTAATGGTAGGGTGATTGTGAGATGAAATGAAGGACCTACAGTTTAACGTGGGATCCGAACCACGGTGGAGGCCTGGTATTCCTCACATTCACAAGATGTATTGTCAGAGGTGAAGGAAGGGTTTGGTAATCAGAAAAATCTGTGCCGGGGCCGATGCAGAGCATATGGTTTGACGATTGGATACTGATAAAGAGTAGATCTGTTAACTTTTCCTAGCCCTCATGTAGTGACATCATAGCTCTCAAATCAAAACTATTCCTGATGAAAGATTTTACTATCCAGAAACATAATGAAAGTCTACTAGGTGGCTTAGATGTAAATAAGCAGGCAATTCAATTTTTCAAATAAGACTTAAGAAAATTTAAGATATAGATCATAATTAAAATTTTTTAGAACTTATGATTAAATGCTTTATTTTATTATGGCAAACAAATTTTCTTTACCTAATTTAATTTTCTAACACCATATAGGCCCTACTCTTGTCATTTCATTTGTAGTTTTATAATCTGTTTCATATTTTTAACTGTGTTTAACATTTCCAATTAAAAAAATAGCTAAACCTTTCTAAAAATATGTATGTAAACTTTCATTAGATTTTTTCTTCTAATAACGATTTAACCTAATAAATCTCAACTTATCTTTTCAAGACTTATTTTATTTATCGCCCCTCATTTTTTTTTTTTTTAATGTTTNTTATTAAAATGTGGTTTTGAAAGATTTGCGGTGTTTATTAACTGGGAGAAAAATGTTATTTTAACGTTCGTAAAAGTTGCATTTTTTTTTGGTGTGACAACATAAAATTTCAGATATTAGAATTCCCTGATATTTTCCCTGTTCGCCAGGTCGCTAGACACCCACTTAATGAATTATAAGCCATTATTTTGAGATTAGAAGAGCGCAAAGGGAGGCGTCTAGTTCAAGGCTCGGAGTATGTAGTAGACTATGAAACAGATCACCTCCAAACAATGCTCCCCCTCACCCAAAACATTTACAATTCATTTCCACCTCACCGGAACGAACTTGCATGAGAACCTTAGTTTACACTGTTAAAAGCTACTAATTCAACTTTTATGTATTTTTAAGCTTATCTCAGTCACTTTTGGATATTATTATAGGTTCATCAAGACAAAGAGGTCGTTAGGGCTTGGGGAATGTTGTCAATTTGTATACAATTAGTAAGTTACTGTCAATGTTCGATACCCTAAATGCGATTATTTGGATCTGGGCCAAAAACTTTTTTCTAATGGCTGTCCAACCATAGAACAGAACGGAAAAAAAAACTCAAGTTTAGAACCCGGGAAATTTGTTTTCCCAAATAGACGATCATGTGGAATGAATACTTTATATAAAATCCAGATAAAAATATTGTTAAAATACCAAAAAAGTTTAACATTCTCAAAGTTGTTTTTATATTACAAGCATTCCCCTGTGTTTGTAAAGCAACATTCCCTCTAGCTACTTTGTTGTATCAACTTTGTTTGGAAATGTGACTGGGGAATTGGGGAGCCAGCCACCTACACTCTCCTTTCCTAGCCCAATATACACTGTTCTGCAGGGGCTCTGCTATACAACAATAGCTGTTATTGTAAAACAGTCCTTTTGGGCTCTACAGTTCTGAGAAAGAAAACATCCTCAGCTTGCGGGCACGCACACACATAAGACACGCCCAAACACCGCACACACATATACATACATACACCCTCAAACACCTCACATACAAATTAACTCTCAAACACCACGCGCACATACATATGCTCTCTCAAACACCGCACATACATATATTCTTTCAAACACCGCACATACATATATTCTTTCAAACACCGCAACTCTCTCAAACACCGCACACACATATACACCCTCAAACACCTCACATACAAATTAACTCTCAAACACCTCACATACAAATTAACTCTCAAACACCACGCGCACATACATACACCCTCAAACACCTCACATACAAATTAACTCTCAAACACCACGCGCACATACATATGCTCTTTCAAACACCACGCGCACATACATATGCTCTCTCAAACACCACGCGCACATACATATGCTCTCTCAAACACCGCACATACATATACTCTCTCAAACACAGTACACACATATACACCCTCAAACACCTCACATACAAATTAACTCTCAAACACCGCACATACATATACTCTCTCAAACACCGCACACACATATACACCCTCAAACACCTCACATACAAATTAACTCTCAAACACCACGCGCACATACATATACTCTCTCAAACACCGCACATACATATACTCTCTCAAACACCGCACACACATATACTCTCTCAAACACCGGACATACATAAGGGAGAGCGGGGGAATCCCGTACAGTTGGACCAGACCGCACACCCTCACTTTGTTCTTGCGGAAAAATACCTACCATGGAATACTCTAGCGGCTTATAGGGTGAACTAAATAGCGTAAGCTCAGAACACAAGTGGGCTTTGTGTGTGATCGTAGTTTTTACAATTTTATTCATTTGCTTACTATTTTCGATAGAATTTCATTAAAGGTAAGTCCATTCTTATGTATATTTTTTATTTCTTCATAAGCATCTACAAATAGAACTCGTTTTAACAATAAGTCTATACCAGTAAACATTCCTTCTAAATAACACAATATTTCAATATTGATAATATTTAGACACATAACTAGTGTAACAGTCAAGATGAATTGAAAATTAAACAGGTATTGACATTTAAAGTGGAAATTTTTTTGCTCTTTAATATAGCTACACTATTATTGAAGATCTTAAAATATAAGCCAGATAAATCCCAAAAACTAAATATATAAAATGTACAAAAAAAACTTAATTTACTAAAAAAAATCATGAAATAAAAAAACTTGTATTATTAAAATACATATAAAAACGAATCCATATCTTAGAAAAATAATTTTTAATGGATATTTTATAGTATTTTTAATTATTTATTTGAGGTATTTAAGGTGCGGCAGAATAGACGACCAAATTTCATTTTGGGTCTATCTTCCTTCTCGAACTGAGTACCTGCTTGAGGAGAGGAAATACCCCCACCATTCTATTACTTTCCCTCCCCTGGCGTGTGTCACTCTTTTGGTCGATTGGTTTCCTGTATTCTGAAATACAAAGAGGAGACCGGTCGTCCGCCTCTACCTGAAAGTTTTAGGCTCACAAAGTATTTGAATAAAGGCTACATCTGTGTGTGTGTGTGTGTGTGTGCGCACGCGCGCGCGCGTAATGCCCAGACAAATCTACGGCATGCAGAGATATGAAATTTTTAACATACAGTAGCCCCGTGGCTTCTTTGGTGTTGACTGACAGCTCATAGCTGACTTCTGGCAGTCATAATTGTGGTATATATATTCCATTCACGGTAGGAATTACTTTCTGAAAGGTCTTTTTTCCTACCAATATCCTACTATATAGTAGATTTATGGTAG
>CABFOW010004671.1:20713-52682 GCA_902141385.1 Timema californicum | reverse complement strand
CGGTACTATTCTACCTTCCTCATCTCTACCTCATTAGTGTAAATATGTGGATATCCTGGACGGGTAGTAAGACGTGGAGCACGGTACTATTCTACCTTCCTCACCCTACCCTTTAAGTGTAATTTTGCGGGTTTTTTTTTGTAGAACGTTCCATCAAACTATATTCTTGCTAAAAATAATAATTCACACGAAGAATATCTCTCTTCTGGATTATAAAAAGTTTACTTTACTTTAACGTTTAAGTCTTTTTATACATCGCAATAGAAATGTGTTCTACTATCAAGATGGCTAAGCTGAGTTTATATCACTATTAAAATCACTATAAAAATTAGATAAATTAATATGAATCTATACCTCCTGTTGATATTAAAATTCCTGCATCTATCTACAGCCTAAAATATCAATCATATTTGTTTATTTTGAATATTGAATATTATAATGCTTGGTTTGCTATTTCTTATAATTTTTGAGTTTGCTTCGTCACAGAGAAATATATAAATAATTATTATTGTTTATTTATTTTTTATAAACTATGTTGTCATAATACGTCCATAAGTGATTTAATCTATCAATATTAATTTAACAAGTTTTTGATGGAAAGCTTTTAAAAGCACACCAGTATTTGCCTGAGAAATAACAATATTAAATAAGTCAGCAATAGAAGGCAAAATTAACTATCTGGTTCTGTGAACGTCATCTCTAAATTAACTTTGGAAATCTGAGATCTATGTTTCTAGTTAAAATGATATAATAAACATGAGGGGCGTTGACGCTTGGACATTTTAAAACTTATTCTTCTATTAGACTTTAACACCCACAGTAATATTCGTATATATTAGATATTTCTAAGGAAAGAGAAAGATTCAATATATTATGTATAATATGAAATATATCCCTAAGTGTGATATATTTCAACATAAATTAATTTTTAGAAAATCTACAAAACAGTTTTTTTTAACATAAACTAATGATTAAATGTCATCTATAACATAAGCATAGAAAAATTAAGATATATCATCTTAAAATAATTGATATAAATACTTATACACGTATATATAATATATATATAGTTCTTGTTTTTTGTATTCCTTTTTATTTACTTATTTATTATAATGGATAAGTTAAAAAATTAAAAGAAGGGTTATGTGGGAAAAAATATCTTCAATTTCGAATTTGCTTCATAAGTTTCAATTTTCTCTCATACTTCACTTTCCATTTAAAAAGTGACATCCACACTCCTTTACTGAACACGAATTGTTTAACGTTAGATTTTGAACTCAATTTATTTCACTAAAACATTTGTATTGTTCATGTGCACTATATAAATAACACATAATTATAGTAAGTCCATCACTTTACCAAAATACAATCCTTCAAATTATTTGCTTAACGATAAGATTATTTTAATACCCAAACACATAATCCATTCTCACCGGCTAATTACGAAATCAATATTATGAAGGTAGTCGCTTATTTAGATGAAACACACTATGGAGGCCTGGATTTGGGTCAAACTAATTGTATGTACTGTACATTTCCATACTTTATGAGCAGAACAAACAAAGTTCTTAACTGGTACCTAGGGAAATTTAAACTCATTATTTATCGATAAAGGGGAAACTGAAAAGCAAATATAATTTCTCTCTCTCATTGGCAACTTGGAAAAGTTACTTTTCTTACTTAATACCAATTTAAAGCTTAATTGAGTAAAAATGAAAATTAAATTTTGGTTATAACTACCCTATTTTTTATCTAATTTATGTCAATCAACTATCCACGTATTTACACTAATGGGGTAGAGATTAAGGTAGAATAGTACCATGGTCCACGTCTTACTACCCGTCTGGTACATCCACATATTAACAATGATGGGTTAAAGATGAGGAAGGTAGAATAGTACCGTGTTCCACATCTTACTACCCATCCAGGATATCCACATATTTACACTATGGGCTAAGGATGAGTGGGGTAGAATTTATAGAAAAATCTACCCCCCATTTCCCTGGAGCGAAAGTGGAAAACCATTTAGGAAAAATATCTTCAGTACACAAGGCCAGTATTCTAACAATCTTCCCATCAATGGCAGTCCATTCTATTGAGAGAATAATGCCTTTATTTAAACTCCAGACAAGCCAACACTTGTAGTACACAAGGCCAGTATTATAACAATCTTCCCATCAATGGCAGTCCATTCTATTGAGAGAATAAGGCCTTTATTTAAACTCCAGACAAGCCAACACTTGAAGAGCTTCTAAAACTACTTTACAAACACTTTATAATTGCCGGTACGTTTCTTCTGGGCTTAGAAACAATGTAAATATAAGAAAAAAGAAGTCAAGATCTACAATTTCCTGCTCCAATTATCTTTTCTTGGATTCGCGTGAACTACTGAACATTACCCCCACGCCTAAGCTAACTTCCAAAATCAAACATACGATCATAATGCTAAGAGATTTAAGCGGAGGGAAAATAAGTTACCAAAAAACTTTATATTTAACACCGCCTTCCATATCCAAGTTATTGAAACATTTTTTTAACGTTGTCTGAAATAAAATGTTTTAGTTATAGAAAGGTTGTTTCATTCGATTTTCAAACTTAACATTTCAATAATAAAATTTAAATGGAGATTATGACTATATCTCGACACCTCGTAGAAAAAGTATGGTGATTGTTAAAAATTCAAGCTCGATACCCCATGAAATCGAAAAAAGTTGTTTTCACGATGGCGTCTGTCTGTCTATAGCGCCTACGGCCATCTATCTTTATTATATAAAGAATATTTAAAAAAAATGGTTTTATTTAAAATTTGAATGTATTCTTTTTGACAACGATTACCGGAGCTATGCTAAAAATATTTTCACATATTTAAAAATAAACTATGGAATCTTAGTTTAATAAAGGTTTACTTAAAAGATATGTGGGGAATGCCAGGCCTACACCGTGGTTCTGATCCCACGTTAAATTGTAGGTCCTCTATTTCATCTCACAATCACCTTACCATTACACATTAGCGTAAGTGCTTATAACCCGAATGGCTAGTAAGACGCGGTGCTAATAATAATAATAATAATAATAATAATAACAATACGATAAATATAATTTAGAAACTTGATTAATTATAAGTAAGTCCAGATTTCCTGTCAAATATTTATTTACCCTTTGAATCAGGTGTGTCAGTCAGACTCTTTTGATGATTTGATGATAGGATCTACGTTGAAAACAAAGAATAAAAAGGGAGCGACATTTCAGAATATTCAATATTGCCTCCATAAAGTACAATAAACTTAATTTTAAAATCCTCATTATTACAAAAAGAAATTTAAGATTAAATACAATTTAAAACTTAATCTTTAATATATTTTTTTAATAGCGATGGTGTTGAAGTCACTCTATGACCAGTTTCAAAATGTCATGATCAGAAATGGTATATATACCTGCCTTGGTGGCGTAGTTAGCAAACTAGCTAGTTTCGTGTTGATCTAGACTGCTGAGGACGGGGAGATACAGGTTCGAATCTCGCTCAGGTGGACTGGGGTGTTTTTTCATAAGCGGTTTTCCACTCTCCTTCCAAGCAAATTAGGGCTCACTTTCTCTTTATTTAACCTTTCCAAGTCCTAACCCATTAGTGTAATTAGTACTCAAGCGTATAACCCGAACGAGTAGTAAAGCGCGGTGCTAAATAAATAAAAATTAAAATGGTATATTTGTCCAATGCATCGATCTTTATGATATAACTGGATGAACATCGGTGGCTAAAATTTTCGAGCTGTCATCTGCACACCATTGTGTAAGAGAGAAAGAAATTTTCATGTATCTCTTTCTCAATTACACTTACACACATGCAGAGAAATGGGATATTTAGACATCACTCGCTAATTTTTATGAATATATGAGATATATCAATGTATGATTGAGAGCCAACTTTAAATATATTGTAATATCGTAATATTTCATACAAGCCTACAACCTAAATGATAATTTGAATGTGAAACTACTACACAAAGTTTGTCATTCAAACGGATGCAATTTAGTTTGAAGCTACCTTTTTTCATTTTAGCTATCGAACTTTAAATATAATATTATTTCTGAAACCATTATATAAGCTACTAACCAATTTTAAATGTATTTTAGTCTTGGAAGAATGTAAACAACATGAGCTTTAGCTAAATATTTTAATATATCAAGGATTTTATTCTTATTTGTACAATGTTACCTTCAAAACAGAATTGTATATCCTTTAAAGTGAATGTATCTTCAGTCAAGTGGGGTATAATACTTTAATATTTTTGAAAACTTTACTTTTATTCATCAGACACATGTTTTTACACAAGAACATCGAAACACCCCATTATATCTGGACCACTCGCTAGCAAGCAGACGACAAACTTTAGCGTCACGATTTGGTCCGTTGCATGTTGTGTGATTATGTCCATCCAGTGTAGTATAGAGATCACTGGTACAACGTTGATGACCTCGGTGGTATTGGGGTAAAATGCTCACCTCAGGACCCGATGTTTGTGGGTTCAAACCCAGCTTGGGTTGATGGGATTTTCACTAAGCGATAAAAACCCGTAGCAAAATAACTTCTGAGGGGGGTAAAGCTGTCGGTTCCATGTTGATTGTGGCTGGTAACAGAACCCAGGGAGGTATGTGAAAATACTTTTCTCGGCAAAATTGATAGGCTCTCTCCTGCTCGCTCATAGAAACTCTCAAGTGGTGATATTATCTAATGGTTAACCAGCTCTGGAGTGTAGTGATCAGTGCACCCAGCTACAAGCCTAGGGGTACCAAGTTCGATTCCCAGCTGGTACCTTAGGTATTTTTCCTGAAAGGGAATTACTCAAACGGTCACTAGAGTTTGTTTAACTAGGCTTAAGTTCAGTTTAAGTGTTTCCGCCGGTTTCACACGCTCATACTCACTATCACCTTCATACTAACCATCACCATCATCTCATCTTGTCGAAACACGGAAAAGAGCCTCCATGGAAAGGATGTAAGATTAGTACATTCGGGCGTCCCCTGGGCAACGGTACATTAGTACTGGCTATTCTTTCCACAAACTGGGCTACAAATTATGTAGCCCAGACGTGCAAAATATGTTTATATGTTTATCGTTTCAAAAAGTGTACGTTTAATGTATCAAATAAATGGATAAATAAATATACTCGTATACAACCTTTATAAAAGATTAATCAGGCCGCATTGTATGTCAGTTCGTATTAATGTCCACGGCCCCCACATAATCACTGATAGTACCACATACGGCCCACGGGCCACAAGTTGGACATGTCTCCTTTAAAAGATAAACTAGGGTTTGAACGAATAATGTCGATCCTCTTCATCCGACTTTATTTGAAGATTTCTAAAAATTGGTTTTCAACAATATTATTTGATTTCGATGGGATTGCCACTTCATCTAGCTTCGTCCACATACTCATATCCGTAAAGTCCGTAGAATGTAAGAAGAGCTCGATCGATTCAATTGTACCAGATTTCTATGTCTACATAGTCCTGGTCAGTGAAGGCCCTCTTACACGCTCCATATTATTGCACAATATTGCATATTGTACAATAATATTGAGCGTGTAAGGGTACTATTAAAGTTTGTGCAATATATTGAGGAATATTAAAAGCTTTCAATATTTATTGAAGCTTCGTAAATATTATTGAACCGTGTAAGGTGGTTATTTTGCAATATATCCCTTTAGTGGTTTTGATTTCTATAACCTAAAATACTGGAAATGTCTGTTACGGAGAAAAAAGGAACAAATAAAGAAGAGGAAGGAATATTTCTATCGAAATGCATAAAGGTAACAGAAATTATTTTATTTGTGTGGTGTAGGCCTATATTTAATAATAAATAAAGAATGCCAGAGATATGAGTATGTTTTGTGATGATTTGATTTGTAAGACCTGTAAGTCACTGCCGGTGAAAATTAAATCATAGGAACAAATGAACCGTGATAAGAGAAACTAAGCTTATTCGCGACATACTTCTTGAACAAGCTACCGAACCAGACTGAAAAATTGCACAATAATATATACTGTATAAGGTCAAATCATTTTCACGCAATATATTGACTAAATAATATTGCTTCAATAATATTGAGCGTGTAAAGAGGCCTTAAGGCTTCACTCTTACAATAGACTAGACTGCTGGTGAATGTGAGGTCACGGTTCGAACCCTGACCGGGTGTACTGAGGATAGTTTTTCCTAATCTGTTTTCCACTGTTCCTACACCAAAATGCGTGTACATGCCCTCTAAATTCAACCTTACTCATCCCTAACACATTAATGAAATTGACGCGAAACACCCTAAGGTGTATTAAGATGTGGTGCTAAAAAAATACTTCTACTTTCAAGCTAAACATAGTGTATCATCCCGGTGTCTAGGTGCTCTTTGATGTGGACGGCACTATAAGTCCACATTATTCCAATTACAGTAGGATCTGGCTGATTCGACGTTGGTCAATTCAAAAAATTGGATGATTTTAACACACCATGATTCTCCATTAAATCCCTATTTAAATCAATGGTAAAAATACACTTTTAATTCGAGTTTTAGAAGGAAATATTTGGATAATATTGGAAACCTATAAAAATTGTTAATTTTCGGGTTGGTACTCATTTCACACCTAGCTTAATGATCTTTATTAAATCACCCCATATGAAAAGAATTTCGAATAAAGTTTCCTAGAATAGGGTAGGGCTGGAGCGGCTTTCTTCTATTCTGTGTGACAATGTAGTCACGTGACGCTCAACATGTCCTTAATGATTATAAATATAAGATTTTTGTATGTTTTTAAAATTAATTTCACGTGCAATTTCTTAACTGAATGATTACATTAATACATGACTCATAAACTAACTTACATCGAGAAAAGTCACAACATCCAGTGCTCAACCTTTAATTCATTACGGTGAAAGGGCAATACCACATTTCAAAAATTATAAATTTTTCAGCCATGCCACGAATCGAGCCCGGGACCCATACCTCAATTGACAGACACGCTGCAGTCTGAGCTAAGCTGTCAGACTTTTGTATGTTAATTTTTTCGGGTTTCTATTTGTGTTTAAATTTGATTTTTTTTTAAATGTATATATGGTGTACGGTATGTGTTTTTTATATAGCATTTAATAATATAATATTTAATATTTAGCACCGCATCTTACTACCCGTTCGGGTTATACGCTTCAAGTACTAATTACTCTAATGGATTAGGAATTGGGAAGGTGAATTAGAGGAAGTGAACCCGCATTTGCGTGGGGGGAGAGTGGAAAACCATTTAGGAAGAACCACCCCCAGTTCACCCGACCGAGATTCGAACCTCGATCTCCCCGTCCTCAGCAGACGAGCGCGTTAGCCAACTACGCCACCGAGGCGGGTTATAGCATATAAAATGTGTGTGTGTGTGTGATTATATGTTGCATATTTTGAGGTTATTGATTTATTGTATACCAACCGCGCAAATACTCATACAAAAATTTATTTCGAATTTATTTACATATCCCTTGGGTCTCGAATTAGAAAATGTCTACTTGATTTTAATCCAAGTAATTAGACCTACAGGGAAATTCAATAAATTCTACCATGTAAAGTGCTTTATTTCCATCGATGAAAATTATTTAGTTTGTATTTTCAAAATAAGTTTCTTTTTTTCAATGGTGAGTGTTATTACACAATTTGTCACTACCATTTAAAGTTGTATACACAGGGTTTCTATAAAAGAACTCCCGGGGGTTTGAAAGCGAATTTTGTCAATGAAAAATACAAAACCTCACTTAAATGAATATATATTGTGAAATGTCATATCTTTTAAGTATATTTTTTTGGTGTCTAAGAACACTTCGATACATGCCCCATTCTACCACACTTAATGGTTTTAATATGAATTTTTAAAAATAACGGAATTATTTTACAAACACCTCATATAGTTGCTAAAAAGAGTTCATTCATTTTTTTGTCTGTGAATGTGTTTGATCTAATATAAAATTTTAGGCTGAATAAGATTAATTTTTATTAAATAACTAGATTAATTTTTTTTTAGCACCATGTTTCACTACCATTTCGAGTTATATTAATGTATTAATTTTTTACTCTAATGTGTTAGGGATTATGAAGATTTAATTTGTTTAAAGTGTACCCACATTTTCATAGAGGTAGAATATGAAACATTTCGTGTAAAAACCACCCTCAGTACACCCGAACGGGAGTAGGCAGTCTATTCTACTGTATGAGTGACGCCTTAAACCATGTGGCCATTGACGCTGATATGAGGAAGGTTGCATTTTCAGAAAGTGTACCCGCATTTGGTGAGAATGAGAAACTATTAAGTAAATCGCCCTTATTACACCCGATCGGAGTTCGAACCCCGATCTCCCCATTACCGTTATGTCTTCCTATAACAAAAGTGACGCCTTAGACTTTTCAATAACTGAAGCGGGTGCAGCTAGTTGTTAATTTGTAGTAGAAGCCAGAAGCTATTTCACTAAATTACCCTCCATTTATTTACAAGGTCCCCATTATGATTTAGATAAATCTAGAGCTTTGGAAAAACAATTAACCATTCTACAGTGAGTATAAGCGTATAACCCGAACGGTTAGTAAGACGCGGTGCTAATATATATATATATATATATATATATATATATACAGTGAGTATAGAACTAACTAAAACTCCTAATGTGTGCAACTCCACCAACTTACAAAACAACTTAAATCTGAAATGAACCTTAAACCCTGAGCTGGGCTTAAGGAGAGAGCAGCGAAAGCTATTTATTACCTCAGACCTACCCTCTGATAAGGGGACCGATAATTTTGAGTGTTCTTTTCTCTCCGAATGAGTTTTAACAGGATTTAAAAACTAATGTAGCTTTCCATCAGGTTTAAGACCTTTTCGTTTGGCAAGACATAACTTTTTATAGATTTTATTTTTTATGCTCGTTATTTCTAATATCACTTGTTGATACGCCTTTTGTTTTCTTATACTCATTATACGCTTATACGGGTGCCATAACTTTAAAACTACCCTTCTCTTCCATATATCTTAGATTAATTAAACAATTAATTTTTAAAATTTACCCGTATTAGTTACAAAATTATGAAGGAACAGTCTTATTTTGACTTTAATATAACATTAAAGACTTATTTATTTAATTTAGTCTTGGGGAAATGATGAGTTTAAACCCAAACCAATGATCTAGGCCTTTGGCCACTCTGTTGAGAGGAGAGAAGATCCAAAGACTAGATCCAACTTCAGAGTGAATCTGTTAAGGGCTGTAAACTATTTATCCCTCCTAAATCTCATTATATCTGCCTAACTGTCAGTTTCATTTACGAGGTATGCAAAGCTTGACGAGGGTACAGATTTCATTGACCAAAACGTCTTTGTTGGATTTAAATTCATAGCTTCTTTTTGGAAACTTTTCCTTATTCGTAAGATTGGTTTTCATATACTGGTACTTATAAATCCATCTCCTTTATTTGAAGCGCTTGGAAATTAGTCAGTAAACTGTTATAGGGGAAAGTTAAATCGTTCTAGCATTAAACAACCCCTCAACTGTTTTGCTAAGCGTACACACCGAAAGGGTAGTAAGACGTGGTGCTTAAAAAGTGGTTTTAATCCTTTATGTACCAATATTTAGTGGAGTTGTAAGATTTCTGTTTAATTTATTTAACGTTTTATCTAATGATATTAATTTTTATTAAATAAAATATGGTTTGGTTTTGCATGTTCTAATTTGTATATTTGTTTCTTAATCTTTTAAAATACGTCAACATTATTTAAATAATAATTTAATCATAAATATGCAGTCACTCGTCCATATTCTTACAATCCACACTGTCGTTCATTATAAATTGACACCCCTTAATTGACTTTAGTGCAACCCACACTTTTTTAGATTTATTTTTCGTATAATGAAACTTCCCCATTCGATATTTATCCGTCGTGTAGTGTTTGTTTTTACACTTATTTAAATATTTTTGTAATATTCCGCTAAATATTTAATAAAAATTAATGGAAGGTTGAAATATTAAATTGCTAACACAAGTGAAAATAAATTAATATTTCACAAAGAAATAAACATGTAAATCACTAGGCATATCATAGATGGTGAATCTTCAGCATCATTTTAACGCTCATTGGATTTAAGACCATTGAATGTTTTCATTTGCGAAGGAAAACCAAATTTAAATATTTTTCTCATTTATTAAAGGTATTTAACGTGCACTTTTTGATACGACTGATTATATCAGCATACGACTTACAAACTAATTTAAATCTAGAGCAGAGACACAACACCCAACCCCTGGACGTTAATACAACACTGTGAAAAGAGAAACCCACATGTAATCAATGATAATTTTTTTGTAGATGTCAGGAATTGAACCCGGGCCCCTTAGCTCAGTAGACAGACACGCTACCAACCGAACAAATGTAAATAATTAACGCTAAATTTTATATATGGCTGTGAAATATGGTATCTTTCCTTACATGACGAGAATAAATGTTGGGTGTTCGGAAACAAATACTTATAAAAATATGTGTCCAAAAACAATGGATGAATATAATGTAGAATGGACTAGGTTGCATAATTATGAATAACTTATGTACTTTTCACCATACATTGTTAAGGTAATCAACTCTCTCAGGTTACGTTGGGAAGGATATGCTGCGCGAAAAAAAGAACCTAGAACCTTGTTCAGGGTACTGACTGGCAAACCCCATGGGAAGAGACCAGTGGGAAGTACTAGAAGCAGATGGGAGGATAACATTAGAATGGGCGTAAAAGAGATAAGGTGTAATGAGATGGACTGGATAGAATTAGCTCAAGATAGGGGTATGGTGGAATGAGATTGACTGGATGAACTGACTCAAGATAAGGAAAGGGTATAATGAGGTGGACTGGAAAACTGGATATAACTATTTCAATAATGGTATAGGTTCTAATGAGGTGGACTGGAAAATCTAGCTCAAGATAGAGATAGGGTGTAATGAGATGGACTGGATAAGATTATTTAAAAGATAGGGATAGGGTGGAATGAGGTTGACTGGATAGAGCTAACTCAAGATAGAGGTAAGGTGTAATGAGCTGGACTCTAAAAAAATAGCTCAAGATAGTGATAGGCTGTTTACCTTTGTAAGTGGGGGAATGAACTTTCAAGTTCCTAATGCCATAGCTTAAGATAGTAAATACATATTATCATCCATACAATAGTTACATATTTCATCATTCTGAGAATATAACTGTACAGTTAGAATTTCGTAAATTCGATTTTTGTAATCGTCTTCGGTAACGGTTTATGTAAAAAAATATGCGATTATCTTCATAAAAAACTGTTTTATAAAGTAACGGGACCAAATTGTTACTATTTTTGATGCTGCTAGTATTCTAAGAAGGAATTTCCCTGCATCTTCTCATCTCAATATTTTTTTAAAGTCAGCCGGGGGAGGGGGAAGGGGGGGAATAGTTCAACATGAACGCACCTTTTCCAATATTTTTCAAAATATGTTGGTATTTAAAATAAAACGAGAAAAGAAGACTTCACAAAAATAAAAAATTGGAAGATCGAGTTTAGAAAACAATTTTTTTACATTTAATATTTGTTTATGTTAAGGATAGTATACTTTAAACTCTTATTTTTAAAAGAAGAACCTTATCTCACAGCTAGAAAACTATCTAGACATAACTAGACATACTTTCACGTATTAATAGGTCAGTTCATTTTACCTGTAACATTAGTTTTGTTTATGGATTTGATAAAAAAAATTAAAATAGCTTGAATGTTTAGTAAGAAGTCATCAATGCTAGCCGCAAGATAATCGTATATTATGTTTGTGTTTTATAAAAGAGCTTTATACCAAAAACTTACTATAGTTCAAAGTGAATTAATTATATAAAGTTATTTCATATTTATTTACGTCCCCAGTTCCTAAAATCCATCTCAATATTTATTTTATTCACCACGTCTTACTACCCATTCGGGTTATACTTATAGACTAATTACGCTAATCAGTTAGAGACGAGGAAGGTTTAATTTAGAGAAAATGTATTGAGACAAAGTGGAAAATCATTAAGAAAATGTTCACCTTCAGTACAGTTTAGAACCCCAATCTACCTGTAATCGGCAGTCCAACTTGATGCATGAGTGACGCTTTAGACAATTGGACCACGGAAGCTGTTCATCTCAAATTGATTTTTAATCAAATGGCATATGGAGATGAAGCTCATTTTGTTGAAACTCACACCTAACAGATATTAATAATTCAAAACCAAACAAACTTTTGCATTTATATATATATATACGGGGCTATATTTGGTGCGTAGAAAGCAGAAAAAATAATGAGCATAATATTTTTATCAAGATAAAAAGCTATTTGCTAGAAGAAAAAAAAAAAGAGGGTTTTTGAACGGAGTCAGTCCTCCCTTGTAGTTTAGCCTTAGGGTGTTGGCTGCCTTTTGCTAATCACAGCTTCGGAGACGGCTCTCGTTAGAACCATCGTAGCTCCTACACTCCCTCCAATAACTACCACGTATGAGTGGCCGGAGGGGTGAGGAGGGATACTTTGCCTGGAACCCATAGGATGATAGGGGAGAGAAGGGATACCAGATTCCCATTCTATTCCACGACCCCTCTCTTTTACTCCTCCTCATTTATTTCATCACTCGCCTATTCCCTCTTTGTCTCTCTATCTCCCTCTAATAATCTAAGTTAATCCTCGTGGGCTTTAGAGCTTGGCCTAATTCTGCCACGTTCAGGTGGGATTATGCAGAACCCCATCTCCTACCACCCCTCCAGCACCAACCGATCCCTCCCCTTTCCCCCCTGCCACGAAACCTTTCCCCCATCCACCATCCGTACATTTCCGTCCCAGAGGCCTAGCGTACTGCGAGCTATAGGGCTCCGCTTTGGACCAAAACTCTCCGAACGAGCCAATGAGGGGAAGCACAATAAGGAACAATTTTTTTTAAAAAAAAAGAATGTCATTTAAAAACTACCTTTTATAAAAAATATTTTAAAAAGTATTCACGAAAAAGATTACCGCTTTTCTGTCTTCTATTCCGTTTAATTAATTATATGGTTTGTTTAATCTACCCAAAATATTCCTAATTTATAATTATTTTCATAGATTCAAACAATTTTCGCAATAGTTAGCATTTCGTCAGTTCACATGAAAACAAAAAGTTGTACTCATTTGTAAAATATATCAAGAAATAAAACAATCACTTGACCTTATTTCAAGCATTCGATGGTTTTTGCTAAATCCACACAGCAGATATATTTACATCAAAAATACTGTAATGAACGATCCAATCTAAAAATGATATTTTCAATTACCAAATCTAGTTAAAACGTGAAACTTGGTCACAGAAATTGAAACTGGGACCCTTAGTATTGAGCGTCAATGTTCTTGCCACTGGTATATTACGGTATAAATGCAGGGAATGCAATAAAATACCAGTGTTCGTACAGTTTTTGTAGAGAAAAATACTTTTTTGGTCAAATATTCAAATATTGCTTCTTTACAGACACATAGTTAAAGTTTCTTCGATGGTGATATCAACAGTTGTTGAATATTTGTTATGAGAATAGTGAAAATAGATTAGAAACATTTTAAATTAGGGGAAAATAAATGGTACGGTGCACAGCACAGAATTTTTCCCGATTTTATCTTAGAATATATATTTACTAAAGACTCGTAAGATTTATGAAACAAAATAATAGCTCTATACATTGTTGTAGAAAGACTACACAAAATATCATAAATGAAATAATAAACACTCTTACTTCCTTACTGTTTGGCATTAGTCACTGTTACATAAAAATTGAGAAAAAAGAAACATCTTTGTCCACCAAATACCATAATAATCAAATTCAATTTAAAAGGCCTGAATTAAAATGTATGTGTGTGTGTATATATATATATATGGACAGACGGCATTGTGAAAACAATTATTTTGGATTCAGGGGTCATGAAACGTCGACATTTATCACATAATCTTGAGTTCAATTTTTTTGACGATCATAATAATTTCTCCCTGAGCTATCGAGAGAAAGTAAAGTCATAAACTTCAGAACAGCCTTCAAAGATATCCAATAACTGTCGATAGAACCATGTGTAGGAAATTAAACTCTCTTTGCTTATACTGAAGAATTATTTGATTTATTTTGACCAAATGTTTTGCTATAAAAACTGCAAAAAAAAGTGAACTTTTGTAGCGTTGCCTACACCCCCAACCTTTTTAAAGATCTTTCTTAACTCTTAGTTTAGTGCAAAGTCTGTGATGAACTTGTAGACTCAATGGTTCATAGTGCACAAACGCTAACGAGTCTAGAAATGAAAGTTTCCTAAGTTAGTTTTCAATAGGAAAATTTAAATTTAGTGGAACGTTTTATGCAGTATTGGCTTGAAAATAGATTACTAAGTGGTGACCTAGTGGTCTAAGGGTAAGGTGTCGGACTTCTATACTGGGGGTTCGGGGTTCAATCCTCGGTCCCGGCACAGATTTATCTGATTGCCAAACCCTTCCTTCACCTCTGACAACACGTATGTTAATCACAAATTGTGAATGTGGGGAATACTAGGCCTCCACCGTGGTTCAGATTCCACGTTAAACTATACTTCCTCCATTTCATCTCACAATCACCCTACCACTACACATTAGCGTAATTGCGTGTAAACCGAACGGGTAGTAAGACGCGGTACCAATAATAATACCTTACTAAGTAAGTTAGGTGAAGTAGTGCGTTGTGTTAAGGTCCAAGAATAAGTTGAAGCTATTTCATATTTGGAAACCAGCACGAAATTTGGCACAGACTATCTCTACTATGACCTTGCTTGGAAACCACCGGTACACAACTTATATCACACCCTAGGGGTGTGGTGAGGGGGGTAAAAGTAATAGAAAAACTTTTTTTTGCTTTGTTTCAAATATAGCGCGTTTGATCAAAATATATAATGATCAAATAATGTTCATCATATAATTATCTATAATAAAGGTAGATATCATTTTTCTGGTATGATGAACCGTTAGGCCAAAATATCGTTTTTTAATAACTTAAAAATTTGCAAAAACTCTACGCTCCAATTTTGTCCCACTTTTAAGGCATTCACGGAAGATATGGCGTAAACGATAAATAGAAATAAAGGTAATAACTTTGTGTATGATACACTGTTCTGTATAAAGTAAAACAATTTTAATAAATTAATAAAGGAATTGGATATTATCACTATCAATGATAAGGGTATATAAGGGATATACCAAAGGAAACAGGATTTTGCACTCAATGTATTTTATTCTCTACATTGAACAAGAAATCAAGATATGAAGTAATTAGTGAAAGCTACAGTATTTATTGTGCACATTGTTCGTTACAAACACACAGTAATTTACGACGCTTGAACTTGAGGTTCTCTTGCTTGCATTTGTACCAAGTACACTTGAAGCCAACTTCAAGAACCATTTAACAGTTGAATTAATACAGAACAGTGTACCATACACAGAAATATGACCTTTGTTCCTTTCTATCGTTTACGCCAGATCTTCCGTTAATTCCTTAAATGTGGGAAAAAATTGGCACGTGGGGTTTTTGCATATTTTTAAAGCATTAAAAATGGTAATATTGGCCTAATGGTTCATCATATCACAAAAATGACGTCAACTTTTATTATATATAATTGTATGATGAACATTATTTGTTAAAGAAATATTTTGATAAAACGCGCAATTTTCGAAACAAAGCCAACAAAATTGTTGTGTATAATAATTAAACATTCTCTTAACTAGGCCTATAATAACAAACACGAGTTTGGTAACTGTTCCGCTTTAGATTTGTGACGTCACTTCTGTGATGACGTCACCGGGGCGTCTCACGCAACCGTCTTTGTCAGTTCCGGTCTTTATCTCGAGTGGCGAGCATCTGCTCTTTGTTCTTTAATAGTTTATTATTCTTTCATAAATAAAACTAACAAAAATGTATTTAGATTCATTTTTACCCCCTCCCTGCACACACAAAGGGGTGATAAAAGTTTGGTCCCGATGGTTTTCAAACAAGGTTATACTAGAAATAGCCTGTGTCAAATTTCATGCTGGTATCTAATACGTAATATAAAACGCCTAACAACGCACTAAAGGGGCTAGTTTGGAGAAACGGTACTTATAGTATATTACAAATACACATAGATACATAAAATAATGTGTTGGAGGACGAGTGAGAGTTGGTGAAAATACTTTAATATTTATTCAAAACTTAAAGTTATTTTAAACATCTTATTGAAAATATGCAGCAAAGAAAATCCAAACAATTAGTGTCTATTAAATGTTAAAGTTTTTCTGGAAGGAATTTGATCGTTTAATCCCAGGAAAAGGGGATGGTTTTGTTAAGGCTTTGATTACTATATATATAAGCATACATAATAATTACTCTAATGGGATAGTGATGATGAAGGAAGCATTTTTGAGGCAATATATCAGCATTTACGTTGAAGGAGAGTGGTAAAACATTAGTGGACATCATCCTCAGTAGAACCGATTGGTATTCGAACTCCGACCTCCCTGTCATAAGCCATTCAGTCTGACACAAGAGTGAAGCCTTAGACCATTCAGTTACCACTAAAACGGGTATATATCAGTCGATCAGGGCCTATTAGTGTGCCGACCTCTGGCATAATAATCTTGACTTAATTAAATGAACCAATAAGGACACGTGTCGGTTACTAAACAGATCTAGGGTATGTGTTGCGATGCAAGAGAAAGCATGGTCTACGCTGATCAGTGCATTAGAAACAACTACTAATAGTACATCCTTTCCGTGAAGCCTTTTTCCATGTCCCGATGAGATGAGGTGATAGTGATAGTGATTATGAAGGTGATAGTGAGTATGAGGCTGTGGAGCCAGTGTAAACCCTTAAACCTAACTTAAGCCTAATTAACAAAACCCTGGTTACAGTTGGCATAATTCCCCTTTCGGTAAAAATAGCCAAGTTATCAGCCGGGAATCGAACCCTGGACCCTTAGACTCATAGCCACTACCATAATACCACGATGGTGGTTGAATCGTTTGATAGTGGGAATGCGAAAATACCGTTTCCGATTAGTGTGTGAATGCGATAGTAATGTGATACTGTTTGTATAACGTGACCTCAATTACGAATCCATTTCAATTAGATGGGATGTGTGGTTCAATAATACAGGTATTTTCAACTTAAATCAAACTAACAATAATTTGAATTTAAATGGGTTTTTTTTATATATATTTTAGGGATAATTTATCTGTTAAAAACACGATTAAAATTGAAAAACATATACCAAAGGCCACACTGACAAAGGCACCAGTCTCGTATTGTATGGTTTGTTAGTGTAAGGGAAGCAGAAATAAAAGAATATTAAGGTGTTCACAAACATAAATTGAATAGTTAATTGACTTCAAACGTAAAATATAAACCAAGATATATATTTACTTAAACTGGCTTATTGATAGAAAAAGAAAAAAAAAAATCTTTCAATTGGACACTATTGCACANTTTTTTTTTTTTTTTTTTCAAATTGCAGTTTTATTGTTTCACATCTTTTAATAGCTTTTAAAAATTCACTTTAATATGATGCATTTGTTTATTTCATTTACATAGTCCAATTGTACATTAACTGTTTATAACAGCTTTTTAAATTCATCGGAGAATCTATTTATCAAAATTTTTTAAGCACCATCTTTTTAAAAAACAAAATGTAGATACTCGTTACAGTAATACTCTTATTAGTTTTGATCATACATAGACCATACAATTATTGTAGCTATGTGTTGTTTATCAATACCTCTAACCAATTTGCATGCAAAACATAATCCAGTAAAATTAATAATTAATGCTGATTAGTGTGTTCCTTTAGTGTGTGTGTGTTTTATCGATTTGCGCATCTCGGCAGTGGCACTCGTATTGATTGGATGAAACCACTAAAGCAATAAATGGTCATATCACGCACGCTACCTCTGTCATTGTTATCGTATTTTAATTTTACCTTGGGAGTAATATATATCGTGATACAGAATATACGCGTCAGTGGATTATGCCCATCACACAGGGATGGTGTGTTTACGTCATAGAGCCAGTGTAATCAACTTATCACAGATACAGTGGAAACATAGTTAAAATAGTTTCCCTGAAATTCTAACTTGATATTGATAAAACTATATGCTTTATTCTGCTAAAATGTTATTCAAAAGTTAATTGTCACACTTACGAAAGTACGCCACCTATCCATAGCTTGAGCTAGTTCTATCCAGTCTGCCTCACTACACCCTATCCTTAGCTTGATCTAGTTATATCTTGACAACCTTATTACACCCTATCCCTTATCTTGACCTAGTTTTACCCAGCCCACCTCATTACACCATACATATATCTTGAGATAGTTCTATCCAGTCCACCTCATTACACCCTATCATTATCTTGAGCTTGTTATATCTTGACAACCTTATTACACCCTACCCCTTATCTTGACCTAGTTTTACCCAGCCCACCTCATTACACTATACATATATCTTGAGATAGTTCTATCCAAGCCACCTCATTACACCCTATCCCTATCTTGAGCTAGTTCTATCCAAGCCACCTCATTACACCCTATCCCTATCTTGAGATAGTTCTATCCAGTCCACCTCATTACACCCCATCCCTATCCTGAGCTAGTTATATCCACTCCACATCATTACACCCTATCCCTATCTTGAGCTAGTTCTATCCAGGCCACTTCATTAAACCCTATCCTTATATTGAGCTAGTTATATCCACTCCACATCATTACACCCTATCCCTATCTTGAGATTGTTCTATCCACTCCATATCATTACACCCTATCCTTATATTGAGCTAGTTCTATCCCCTCCACATCATTACACCCTATCCCTATCTTGAGCTAGTTCTATCCAGCCCACCTCATTACACCCTATCCCTATATTGAGCTAGTTCTATCCAAGCCACCTCATTACACCCTATCTTGAGCTAGTTCTATCCAGGCCACTTCATTACACCCTATCCTTATCTTGAGCTAATTATATCCACTCCACATCATTACACCCTATCCTTATCTTGATCTAGTTCTATCCAGCCCACCTCATTACACCCTATCCCTATCTTGAGATAGTTCTATCCAGTCCACCTCATTACACCCTATCATTATCTTGAGCTTGTTATATTCAGTCCAACTCCTTACACGCTATTTCGTTCAGGTCAATTCTAAAGTTATCCCCCCCCTCAGTGGCGTAGTTGGCTAACGCACTAGTTTCCTGTTGAGCTAGAGTGCCTAGAACGGGAATATCAAGGTTCAAATCTCGGCCGGGTGAACTGGTGTGGTTTTTCCTAAATGGTTTACGACTCTCGCTCCTCGCAAATGCGGGTTCACTGGTCTTTTCCTATTAGATTTTCCAGTCAATACTTTTCCCGTGGTTCTATTTTTTTTTCTATTCGTGCGTCATGTATTTCCCACCGTGACCTGCGAGATTTGACTAACCTAACAACATCTGGTGATCATTTTTGTCTATGTAGCTCACCGTTATGTAACTTCTTCTAATATCTTTTATGTTCATCTCTTTTTGGAACAAATCTTCCTAAACGATTTGTTTGGTTTTTTTTAACGTTTTGTAAGGTCAGAGAATATGTTTCACAAGCATAAAGAACAACCTGTAGGCGTAAAACCTCTACTTGTTTATATTTGTATTTTTACAATTATTGACATCAGGTGAGGCTTTAACAACTTACTGACCAAGTAATAGCATATATTTCCCGACTGTACTCTTATCATATGTTCCACTCTAATAACGTTATTGCTAGTAAATCTAAATTGTCCAAAATATTAGAGCTAGTTACTCCAACCATATGATATTTTGTTGGAGGTATCAAGGCCCTAGCTGGGGTGAGGGTTTGTGTGTGGGAGGGGGGGGGGAGTGTTTTAGAGGTACAAACTCCCCTAAATTGTATGTACAAAATATACAGTATATGGCTTTATTTATGGTTCAAACAATATCAAAATTAAGATACAAATAAAAATTAGGGGGCATAAAAAACACTTCAGAGAGTTTCTAGAGGTGTTTAATATTTATAAATTTTCCTGGTGCTTGACAGTTATGGTGTTTTGTTGACAAAAACCTCAAATAACTTTTAGAGTTGTTCAATAGCTATAACTTTTCTTAGCCTTCGGCAGTTAGGGGGTTATGTTGCCATAAAAAACACTTCAGATAGTTTCTAGAACTGTTTATCATTTATAATTTTTTCTAGCTTCCGGAAATTGGGGGATTGGCCCACCAAACCCTTCCTGAAATTATTGGCTGGCTACAACATTGGAAGTGATCTTCATTCCTTAAATTGTGTAGCAGAAATATAAATTGGCTTTCAGATGACAAAATTGTTTTATTCAATTTTTTTTAGGGAAAAAACACGTTTTATTAATTATTTATAATAGATTATATATGATCCGGCCAATTTGTTAATAGAAAAATTTATTCTCGAGCAAGTAGATAACTTTAAGTGTCTTGGAACAACCAGCAATAGCAGCAACAATGTACATTTAAAATGTTTCCTAGTAAGTTGGTATAGAATGCTATAATAATAATTGGTAGGAGCAGTCTTTCTATACAATGCAAAAACAACTTTAAATAAATTATTACACATTTACACTTGACTAATACATATATTGTTTGACTACCAATTTAATATTCACCAAAAACACTAAATACTTTTAAACACTATTTATTTTAGGGCCTAGTTTTTATCATTAGTACATTTTAAGTTGCGTATGTAGGGAATGCGAGATAAGGCCTATATATTTTACAGTTTTTATTGGAAAATATTATTTCAACCAAAATAAATAAAATAATGCTTTATATGTTGATATCAAACGTTCTTGAATATTTATCTCGACTCATGAGCATAGCGACATTTGATGAAAAACTTTTTAAATTATGATTAAAAGTTATCATTAAATTCCAGGAAACCCTTGACAAATATTCAATAATTTTTGATATCACCATGAGAAGAAAATAAACAATATAGTTGCACTGAAGCAATATTTGATTCATTTAGACCAAACATATGCTTTAATACAAAATATACCTTCTCCCACATCCAATACACCCCCGCTTCATTAAAAGAAATAACTATAATCAGATTTTGATCAATTTGTCAATATATTAAATTGATTATTTCTTTTTGTCTTAAAATTCTTAGCCAATCACAATCAACTAGTTCCATTGTGACTAAATTAAAGTTTCAAATCAACTAACAAAATAAACGTTGATATTTCCTGTAAGTGACTCAATTTCCAAAGAGCCTACTGTTTAATGTTTTTTTATTAACACGTTATGGAAATGATGATTTTGCCCAATAAATGATAGCATGATTAATAAAAATGGCACTAGTGCCAGGAGTCTAGTCTTGTCCTCCAACTTTATGCACCGACCACTCTATCAATTTAGATATCTAGATTTACAGTTGGTTTAATGATCAGAGCGTAAAGGATTCAAATCACTGCATGGGTGACAACAGTAAGAAGATCCTTTAGAAAAGTAGTTTTTTTAAGAAAAAATATTGCATTATTTATTTTACTATCTAGTCGGTCGAAGTCATACAGTTGAGTTAACATAAGATAATTTCTAAGATACAAAGGGCAGTGGAATCGGTTCTATTCTTTACCTGTAATTAAGAGAGAAAACCAATTCTTCGACTATGAAAGGAGCTCTAAAGTTCTCGTTAGTATTGTGAACTATTATATTTAGGTTAATTACATCTTAAAAACTATACCATTGTAGTCATTGGTATGTCACTTCCATATTTCCATCTTAGTGGAAATCTGCAATAGTGAGGCCTATCACTAAAACTCCCCTATCAACCTTTTCAGTAGCAGATTATAGACCTATAAGCATACTTCCAGCGCTATCGAAAGCCTTTGAATATATCGTACACAGACAAATCTATATCTTCATAAACCATCACAATCTGCTAGACAAATACCAATCTGGGTTTCGACCACATCTCAGCACTACCACAGCACTCATAAATGTAACTTATGATATAAGATTAGCCATGGATAGAAGACAGTTGACGCTGTTGGCACTGTTGGACTTTAGCAAAGCTCTTGCTAAATTACAAACAAACTTTCATTTTTCAGAAGTTCAGTTCAATGGATACAGTCATACCTAACTGACCGCCAACAATGTGTCATGATAGGTGACACTCGGTCAACATGGTATTCAGTGACATCTGGAGTACCACAAGGTTCGGTCCTTGGTCCTCTCCTTTTCTCAATGTTCATGAGAGGTGACACTCGGTCAACATGGTATTCAGTGACATCTGGAGTGCCACAAGGTTCGGTCCTTGGTCCTCGCCTTTTCTCAATGTTTATAAATGATCTCCCAAGTTGTTTGCAACATTCTCAACATCATCTATATGCCGATGATTTCCAACTTTATTTATCATCCTCTCTTTCTCATATCGATAGTGCCGTAGATAATATAAATTCTGACTTAAGTGCAACACATTATTGGTCACTACAAAATGGTCTTAATGTAAATCCTAAAAAATCTCAATCTATTGTTATAGGCTCAAAAAAATTACTATCCACATTGAGTTTCACATCTGTACAACAAATAAATTTAAATAACAGCCCGATTCCATTTGTGCCGGTTGTTAATAAATGAAAACCTAACATGGAATAATCACGTGAAACAAATATGTAAAAAAGTGTTATTTTGCCTTACACTCACTTAAGCGCCTGAAAAAATGTATACCAATGAATATTAAATCCACTCTTATCCAATCCCTTATCCTCCCACTTTTAGACTATTGTGATGTAGTTTATAATGACCTGACAGCTGACCTTGCGGCAAAACTACAAATACTCCAGAACACATGTGTTAGATTTATATTCGACCTCATCTTGGGAATGTGGGGAATGCCAGGCCTCCACCGTGGTTCGTATTCCACGGTGAATGCCAGGCCTCCACCGTGGTTCGGATTCCACGTTAAACTGTAGGTCCTCCATTTCATCTCACAATCACCCTACCATTGCACATTAGCGTAAGTGCGTATAACCCGAACGGGTAGTAAGACGCGGTGATAATAATAATAATAATAATAATAATAATAATCGACCTCCGGTCACGTGATCATATTTCCCCATACTGTAAGAAGTTAACTTGGCTAAGACTTAAAGAAAGATGAACTCTACACTCGATGACAATCATAAAGAAACTATTGACTTCCAACTCCCCACAATACCTTTCTTCACGTATTAGCTCACTCAACCCTAATAATAATTTCAACACTCGATCACAAGAAAACTCAATTTTATTCATTCCTCTTCATAATTCCAATCATTACTCAAATTCTTTCACTGTTTCAGCTTCTCGTTCATGGAATACCCTAACCAAAGATGCAAATATATTAGAATTGAATGGTTTCAAACGAAAAGTCACAGATAAGCTGCGTGTGGAAGCTCATTCTTTAGATTGAGAGGGGTGAGACGTAATCACACCTTTGTGTGTGTGTGTGTGTGTGTGCGCGCGCGCGCGCGCGTGGAACGTAATCCTGGTGTAGTTTAACTCTAGTTTTTCTAAAAATATTTTTGTGTGTTTTTATATATACATTATTTTGTTAAACTTCAGTTTAATTGTATTGGTTAAGTGTAAGAAAAGGCAGTAAGTAGCCTTAACTTCGCCATTAAAGTCGATCATTATTATTATAATGCTTTTAATACTGAATTTATAGAATTTATTTCCAAAAAAGAGAGAAACTTGACATATGCAATTACATTTGTGAAGATAAACTGAGAATATGGCATCTCAAATTCGTCTTTTTCTGTCTTTGCTAATGAACGTACCTTCCGTTTGTTTCGTCCGCAGAGGAGGAGAGGGAGGGGTGGATATGCCGCTAATCCGAAGAAAAGCTTCAGTTTTACTTTAATTAGCTAGTTGTTTGGGAATGAGGAACAGAACTGCCGACATTTTAATCTTATTCCTTTAAGCACAAGGGAAATAAAGAAAATGAAAAGAAAGTTCAGGAACAAATTCAAGTAAGGATCGCAAGTCTCTAAAGATAATTTTATTAGAGAAAGAAAATACAATGAAAACAAACGTAGTAGAGCTTATATGAAATGTTATTTATTATTATATAAAACAATGGGAAGTTGCCTAAGCTACTTACCATATTTGTGGAGTAAAGTTTATGTCTAGCTTTCCGTTCATAAAAGGCTTTCGTCAATGCAAACAAATTAATGATTTTTTACAAATTGGAACTGTTATTTCGAAATTAAATTAAAATAGTGACATGAACATTAGCCAACAATAGAACTCTACAAACATGTATGAGAGATAAAATAAAAAAAGTAACGGATTTCGATATCCAAGGCACTCTGATTTGATTTGTTTTCCTGATATTTACTTACATATTAAATACTATTTGATGTACCCGCTTTTCGAACTGGAAATATATAAAGTAAATTTGATTTTTATCTAGAAAATAAAATTAACCAAAGAGAAAATTAACCAAATATAAATTATCTTTAAATATTAATCTTTAATTGATTTAGATTGTGTGAAACGTAATTTGAATAAAACAAAAAGTCAAAATAGAGATATAAAATTTTAGCATGTTTTAAAAGATGAAATTTAATTTTAAGATCTAGACGTTATAATATTTGAACGCTTGCTTGTTGGTGCTAATAAAAGAAGAAGGAAAGAAGAGTAGTTTGGAAAAGGAATTATTTATTTCAACGTTTCTGTCCTGAATAATTTCTATATTTTTGAATCCGTAAAAATTATCATGACTTATATATATATATATATATATATATATATATATATATATATATATATATATATATATATATATATATATATATATATATTAAAAATTATCATGACTTTTATATATATATATATATATGTATATATATGTATATATATACATACATATATATATACATATATATACATATATATATATTTGTGATTATATGTATATATATACATATATATACATATAATCACAAATTATTAATCAGATTTTAAAATCTTATAGCTACAAAACTATTAATTATTGCATTTGTTTGTGCTAGTCAGGTTACGGAAGAGCACATCTAAAAAATTTAAATCCGCACTTACAGACTTCCTTGTTACTGACCCTGGGCCTCTAATTTTGAAACGTGTGAGTAGCGATTTGCTAGCGTATTTCTCTCATCTCGCACACAATCTCACAAACCCCTAATTTTGAAACTTCTGCGCTGCGAAAACTGACGTCACACGATCGAATAGCGAGCGGATTCTACTCGCCAGCCTCACACCGTGCGAGACAGGCCTTGTCTATCGAATAGGCAGTAAAATAACAAAATGGATGCCATCCCCCTCTTCGGTTGCAGCTTTCTGAGAGTGATTTTGTTGAAATAAACCCACCACTGTACAAAATAGGTTTACAGAAGAAAAATATATGATTGCTTTGTACACTTTATGCAATCCTTCAATAAAAATATTTGTTTGGGTGAAAACATAATTATACATACTAATTTGTTCTCAATATCTCATCCGTCAATTTGATCGAGTCGGTAACGTCACCGTCTCATGATCTAAGGTTCGCGTATTCAAATCCTCGCAACTCTGGTTTATTTATTAGACTTTAAACTTTAATTTTAAATGATCGTATTAGTAAGCATTTAATAGGTTTTAAATATATTTTATAGAAGTAAACAAGGTATTTTAGCCTACGTAGACTAACATAATAGTCCTTAAAAGTAATGTGAAAAGGTATTAAACTAAAAACGCTAGGCTTACATTAAGTTTGAAATTTTGTATGTAGGTGATTATTTAAAAATTCTATCAATGTGGTTTATGACATAAATTTGTACACATTTTAAAATAAGTCTAAGTAAGCTAATTATTATTCGCATAGTAAAAACCTTTAGGGAATATTTATGTTATAAAAATAGTTGCGAGAATAAAATAATACATTACTGAATTCTAATTACGAAAACGCGATTTAAATTCAGACAAAAAATTAAAATATTCTATATGGGTCGGAATAGAACTCGTGGAAACCTAAGTTTGGGTCAAGCACGCTACCAAGTGTGCTAAACTGGATAGTTGTCGAGAATATGTTTTTATTTATAGTGATAACTTTGAGAAAATTTTTTAGAAAACAAGCTTAGATGAATACAACTGGAAGATGGTTTCCCAATGAAACTAATCAAATCGTTGTATATGATGCACTCAATACAATAATAGTGTTTACTTTCAGTTACGTATATTGTACAATGGCGTCTTGTGGCATCTCATCGCCTCAACCCTTTGGCACGTCATGGTTTTACAGAGTTGTCGGATTGAAAATTCAGTCGCAAGCGAAACAACACTACACCGACTCGCACGACAGTAGAAACCTTTCAAAATTAGCTCTGTTTCAATACAGCCTGCGATTTGCGAGTTCATGAGTTGCGAGTTAGCTCGCAAGCGAGTATTTTCGCAGGTTTCCAAATTAGGGGTCCAGGTGACAGCCCCAGCTAAAGTTGCAAAATTGCTACCTGAACGAGGAAGTCTCACATCGCTGGATTGGGCGATGTGATGAGGATGACTTTGTAATGTTCAGATGCCCCTCTCCCCCTCCTACCAGGTCTCCTAACCTTACAATTTTTGATTTTTTTTTTCCTTTTGTGACATGTTAAAAGACACTGTTTAGTTGCCACCATTACCAGCAATATTGAATAAACAACTACTCACCTCGGTTGCGTAGTTAACTAGCGCGCTAGTCATGTTGAACTATACTGCCAAGGACGGGGAGATCGAGGTTCGAATCTCGGTCGGGTAAACTGAGGGTAGTTTTTACACTCTCCCTCCACGCAAATACGGGTTCACATCTTCTAAATTCAACCTTACCAATTTCTAATTCACTACCGTAATTAGTACTTAAGCGTATAACCCGAACGGTTAGTAAGACGCGATGCTAAATAAATAAATAAATAAAATAAAAATAAACAATGGGACAGCATTAACGCCTCTTTGATGACCATCAACGGAGGCATGCTACGCCGCGTGTGTGTCGAACTAGACTACCACATAGATATATGTGGTGTGACCAAAGGAGGACACGCAGAATATTTGTAATGTTATAACTACATCTTGGATATTCTCCATTTCTTATCATATAACATTAATTATTTTATGTGTAATACTTTGTGAAACGCTGTTTTTTTAAAAAAACGGATGAACCATATGTAATCCTCTATATTCATTTTTTTAAATATTTAACCTGCACTTTCTGAACCAGCTGATTATATCAGAACACGACTTATAAGCTAACTTAAGGTGGGGTGTTAGTGAGCGCGAGCTTAGTGATTAAATTTTGCAGTTTTTATAGCACAAACATTTTTTGGCCCAAATAAATCAAATATTTCTTCTATAGAATCATATATATTAGCTAATATCAACAGTTTTTGAATATCTGTCATGAGCATAGCGTTATTTGGTGACAAACCTTTTAAATGAAGAGAAAAGTTGTCATTAAATTACAGGACATCCTTTGACAGATATTCAACAACTGTTGATATTAGGATGTGCAGAAAACTAAATTCTATGTTTCTATAGATGGCATATTTGTTAATTTTGGCAAAAAAAATGTGTTTATTCTATAAAAACTTCAAAAATACCACCCTAAGCTCACGCTCACCAGACCCCACCTTAAGGTGGGATGGAAGGGGACGCGAGGAAAAGCTTTTTTTCTTGTGGTTTTTTTTATGGCAAAACTTTTTTTTTTGCCAAAATAAATAAATTATGACTCCAGTACAAACATATAATTTAATTTTCTTCATATGGTGACCTTAAACTTTATTGAATATTTGTAGTGTGTGTCCTGGAATTTATGACAACATTTTCTCTTCAATTAAAAAGTTTGTTAGATAATGCCGCTATGCTCAGTACATATAGGCCTATTCATTAACTGTTGATATTAACACACGAAGAAAATTCAACTCTCTGTTCGTACTGGAGCAATACTGTATTTGTTTTGCTAAAAAAAAAGTATTTTTCTATAAAAACTGCAAAAACACAGACCTTTTCTCAATTCCCCCTCCATTACACTTTGAAACTAGAATAAACACAACAATCAGACTGTCATATTCATCACTGTACAGTAGCCCTATGACTTCTTTTGTGCTGACTAACAGCTCACAGCTAATATCTGACGGCTTTGAAAAGCTACCAAACCAAATTATGTTTCCCTACGCCAAACCATATGATCTGCAAGAACATATGTTTAGCAGCTGTCACTTCTGACAGTCAAAATTTAGGTATATATCTAAATGTACTGTCAGAAGTCATCTGTGAGCTGTCAGTCGGCACCAAAGAAGTCATGGAGCTACTGTAGAAGGTTAGACCCACATTTCACCAATGATACATTTTTATTCAATGTCTGGAATCAAGCCTGGGACGCTTATATCAGTAAAGAAACACGCTACCGACTGAGCTAAAGTCTCGGTATACTAATTCATAAAATATAATCTTAACCTATTGGTATTAAAATACAAACACACCAAAATACATCCTATATTAATTATAATATGAATGATTATTGGTTCCCATTGTTAGATTTCCCATTGTTTGTGAGTTAAGAGTTATGGACGGGGTAAAAAGTAGTATTCTATAGCCACCATTTTCTTTCAATAAGACTGTGTATGATATACATCTAATATCTCTACTATCTATAAACCTTTAATAATTGGTTCAATTCTATAGCCACCATTTTCTTTCAATAAGACTGTGTCTGATATACATCTAATATCTCTACTATCTATAAACCTTTAATAATTGGTCGAATTTAAATCCAATAAGCCTAAGCTAGGACAAATGTACCTTTAATAATTGGTCCAATTTAAATCCAATAAGCCTAAGCTAGGACAAATGCCAAAAAGTTGTGTTGTGCAGCCGCCACCTTAAAATAAAAAATAGCTGACGTAATTTGTAATTAGTTTATCAGTGAAATATCAACAGGACAATCGTTATAGTGGTTTTGGCGTGATTGAGCAACAAACAAACAATATTTTATTTTTATGTAATTAGCAATATAAAAGTAAAAAAAAAAGATGGATATCTCTTAATTTCCTTAATTATTTATACAAAACTTAAGCGTTTCATGGTCCTTTGCTTGGCACCCTTCAGCACCAGCAATCACGAGGCTTAATACTGTTTTGTATTTATCACCACGTCTTACTACCTGTTCAGTTTATACGCATGTATAATAATTACGCTAGTGCGTTAGCTTAGAGATGAGAAAGGTAATTCAGAGGGAGTGTACCCTCATTTGAGTGGACAACCATTTAGGGATAAGCAGCCTCATTATAACCAACCGGGAACGAATCACAATCTTCTCCTCTTTGGCAGTCTAGTCTTTTTGCGAGAATAGCGCATTAGACCATGCGGCCAACAGAGTGGGTGTCACCCTCTTGTTAGACTAGATTGCTGGTGACGGTTCGAACCCCGGTCGGGTGTATTGATGGTGTTTATTCATAATGCACCATGATAATGTAGTAATATTTCCTCTAAAAATTATACTTTTCTCATAACAATCTTATTAGCATAATAAATGTATGCATATAGCTCGGACAAGTACTAGGAAACTGTGATAAAATATATGTAACTATTAATATATATTATAAAATAACTCGTAGGTGACCTGGTGGTCTAGGGGTAATGTGTCAGACTTTTGTGCTGGGGGTCCAGGGTTCAATCCTCGGTACCAGCACAGATTTATCTGATTGCCAAACCCTTCCTTCACCTCTGACAAGACGTATAGTAATCACAACTTGTGAATGTGTGGAGTGCCAGGCTTTCACCGTGGTTCGGATCCCACGTTAAATCTGTAGGTCCTCCATTTCATCTCACAATCACCCTACCATTACACATTAGCGTAAGTATGTATAAACCGAACGGGTAGTAAGACGCGGTGCTAATGTTAGTAATAATAATAATATAAAACGACTACGCTCTAATACTTGAAATTGACCTGTTAAAGGATTATCTTATATTAACCAGTGAGCTGATGCAAACTATGAGGAGTGAAGACTACTTCATATTCCCCCAACCTCCCTAACCCTTTCCCCACCCAAATTCCCCTCTTATTTCCTATCAAGCGAAGTTGGTGTGTTCCATTTTACTCGTCCACTTGAAGGGCTTAGCGTAGCTGAAAATGATACTTTACTTTTTGTTTCGCAGTAAAGTATTGACTATCTAATGGAATGGGGGGAGGGGTTGGATGAGGTGTAAGGGTGAGAGTTCAATCATAGTATCACCCTACACTGGCTGACCCCCTCCCCCACCCACCCTTCCTTTATTTTGCCTGTTCTATCTACCCCTACTCTCTGGTCCACCCCTCTCGAGTGCTTGCTCAATATGGAGATTTCTTGATTAGTCTGATTACTCATTCGATGATTGGAAATTAAAGCTCGCTTCACATGTTACGAGGTTCATCCAGTATTGCCCGTGGCAGCCCCGGTTTCCTCTCCCCCCCCCCTGACCCTCCGCCCCCTTTTTCTCCCTGATCCAGCCTCTCATATTTGCTCGACACAGATTCTAATTATGTTTTATAAATATACACGGCCCGTGTTCAACGTAATCTACAGCTTCCCATAGATGGTTTCAAAGGTTTTGGGACCGTTATTAAAAAAAGAGAGAGAGAGAGAAATCAAGTATGTTCATTTAGATATTACAAATATAACAAGACGAGAGACGTTCAAAAAAAATGGTGGGTTGTGTTCATTTTAATACGGTGTAAGCAATCAATGATTACATTCTGCAAGGTTTAAACCTTCCCCCACCTGCTTCGGTGGCCGGATAGTCTAAGACGTCAATTTAGCAATAGACTAGACTGCCGATGAGTGAGAGATCAGGGTTCTATCTCAGTCGGGTGTACTGAGGATGATATTTACTAAATGGTTTTCCACTCTCCCCTACATCAAAATGATGGTACACTTACTATAAATTCAACCCTCCCCATTCTTAACTCATTAGCGTGATTAGTAAATAGGCATATAACCAGAATGGATAGTTAAGGCGCAATGTTAAAAAGAAAATAGTTTTTAAAGTATGAAATGTAATTTGTAAGATCAAACATTCCTTTGATACTCACTTAAAACAAAATATTTACCAGCAATTTTTGAAGAAAAAAAACCACTCATCAGTAAACTAATCTTAATTTAAGAACAAAAAAAGTTATCTCGATGTATGAACATATACCATCTAAATATACAGTTTTGAACCAAATCCATCAAACCGTTTCGGATACAAGGACAGACAGACAAACATAATTGTGAGATCCAATTTTTTGGGTTCGGGTGCTTATACAAAAGAAGGATTCATAGGTCAAAAATGTTACTTAGCCTATTAAAATAGTTTCTCTTTATTGCTGAAAAGTAAAATTATATGTTGTGTATTATTTTGGTCTTACTACCTTTCAGGTAATTTACACCTGATATTTTCAGGATGAGGATGATATAATCCCGGCGAAATGCACCCACAATCATGTTTTATTATTTAAAATTATTATATATACAATACAATCCGTTTACCCTGAGAAATTGCAAGCCTACCTTGAATGTTTCCATTATGGCATAAATTCTAAGAGAGGGCCGGAGTGTAATCCGTATTTAATCCGTCTTTAATTATATTTATACATTTCATTACTTACCAAACCAGCCTCGTGGTGTAGTTGTCAGTGCACCTAACTACAATCCTAGAGGTCACAGGCTCAATTCCTGGCTGTTACCATGGCTAATTTTCCTAAAGGGGAAGTATCCCAAATGTCAGTAGGGTTTGGTTAGTTAGGTTTAGGGGTTCTACTAGTTCCACACCCTCATACTCTCTATCACCCTCATACTCTCTATCACCCTCATACTCACTATCACCCTCATACTCTCTATCACCCTCATACTCTCTATCACCCT